>CM023199.3:1522234-1621677 GCA_004115045.4 Sinella curviseta | reverse complement strand
CATTTTACATATTTAAACATCCCTGTACAGTTTGCTAGAACTACAATTCGGAGCAAGGAATGTATTAGATAAAATTATCAGTTCATAGTTATCAATTAAATTTATTTGTCTTAAACTGTTGACTGAAAATATGGCAAAAGATAGGAACAAGCAAATACAAATAAGTGGATTACAGTTTTGAAGATTTAAAATTACTTCTCCTAAGAATCATATTCGTCAAACTAAAGGAAAAGCAAACACGAGTGAAACATGTACGGCTGTGTTTTCTCTTCATGGCCTACAGCATTTCGTCTAAAAAGGGTCAGTGTCTCGTACAACAAATTAGGCGGTTAGTGTCACCTGTCGTCCAACGCTCTTAATATTCTGGGTGCATTTTAATAGGGATGATTATATCATTCCCAAGCTCCTAAAATGGATGGTCTAAAATGAATATAGAAATGTAGCAACGTAATCGAGTGGCAGATTTTAGACAAAGAGCGTTAACAGGCGAATACACAAAATTCAAGTCTATCTCAAGCTTTTACAAGTTTGCTTTACAAATGCGACGAAAATGTTTTACTCTCCTCTCGAAGGCATTTTTTGCTATACGATTGGAGCGTTGAGATGGTGGATGGCGTTAATGTTTTAAAGTAATTGCTACCGAGCAGGTATTTACCAAACCGGAACGCTCAATCACGGGCTCATCGAATCTATTCGTGCTTAGCATATTTTAGTAGCACACCATATCATAAAACCACAGACTAAATTCCCAGACCCAATGTTTTAATATACGGGGTCAAGGGTCAACACATTCGATAAAAATGGCCATACGGTGCCGCCTCTCCTGCCAATACTACTAGAGATACTTCAAAAATCTTTTTTGCATCGTAATCAGAAATGAATTATCTAGATTGCACTTAATATGTACACGGGCGTAATATGTACGAAAAAATAGGCCTCGACGTCAAATTTTCTGAGTTTGTGTAACGTTTGTGCTAACAAAGTAAAATTGCGCTGCGTTCAAAATAGACACATCAATTGTGTTTCATTTGTATTCCGGACATAAGTTTATATCAAAGTATTGATATTTTTATTGATAAGCCAAATATCCAACTTACCCAACCCCAATTCTCAATCTGGGTTATTGTTGTCTAGAATGAAAGCAAAGTATCCTGTAATCGGCGTCGTTACATGCACTTAACATTGAATGTATTAAACATTATGAAATATTTACGTTTAATATGAAAATAGGCAAAGGGAGTTTAGCAGGCGAATAATCTGTAAGGTCAAGGTTGTGAAAAATTTCAAGCGCCAATTAAATACTCAATCCCAAAAACCTTATCCAATATGCCAGCCCATAACAGCAGCAGACAACTACGAAAAAAGTTCGTCAATTTCGGTTTCTTTCTTTTAAATAAAGTAAAATACTGAGTTCCTTTTGGGCTTACCGTCAAACACGCAGAAAACTTGGGCCAATGCTGGCAATAGAAACCACTTACTAAGCACTACAATTACAACTAATACAACTAATTGCAAATGTGTAGTAATATTACGAGTATAAATGTTATTCAAGTAAAATTGAGGCGTACTGTGTATCTAGAAAATGTTACTATCCGTACAACCAAACCCGAGTAATACATGTGTTACTCTCGTGTCGTATGCATTCCATGAGTAATACACGTGTAGGACTCGTATATGATACTGGTGGAATACTCGTAGAATAATACTCGTGTAGAACTCGTTCAGGGTATCCGTGTAAAACTCGTAGAAAATTACACGAAAACACTACTTCGCAAAGCAACCCAATTAATTTGATTTTCATGCAGTTAAACATGCAGTTTAACTGTGGGCCATACAGTGGAAAAGAAAATAAGCCTAAATTTTGGCGCCAACTGTTCAACGAATGCAAGAAAACATATAGGTCACTTAATATTATTGTTCCAAAGTAGGGTAGTAGTCGGTACTGTTGTAGTATGTACTCCATAGACGGTAGTGAGTATTATTATGTCAGTTATTAGTGGTGGTAGTAACTTTGATGCTTAATTGTTATGAAAATGCAGGTCAATATTTTATTATTGAAATAGTTAATTATCGTCATATACTTAATAAGCATACATTTTGCACATCAAATTTTAAATAAATGGTCAACCAAAATAATAATATTGTCCATAAGAGAGCGCCTTTAAATTAGCTTTTAGCAGAATGCCAAACCAATATTGCACCAGTTCGTGTTTTTGAACACGTGTTATCAACGAGTTATCCACGAGGACCTCTGGGACAACATACCACCAACTGGCCACCAAAAATCAAACAAATGACTACGGGTCATACTCGTGTACCCGTGGATTTGCACACGTGTATTATCGGTGGATAACTCGGGGTTTGGTTGTTCGGGTAGAGGCTTCAATAGACATATCCGCATAATAGTATAATTACATAGCGGAAGGTCTAATTAAATAGTAACTCAAAAATCCTCTAAGAATGTTGTGAATGATACGAAACAAGTTTATTTCCCAAAATTCAAACTTATACACCACCAAATAATACCAAAGTTAAGTTATTTTCTTACAGCCAATTTCCTGTGGTCCGTTTTCATTGGCATTTCCAAGTAAAAGTGGAAGAATGTGTACACTTTTGTAAACTACTCTGCAGGGACACCTGGAACACATTCCCGCGACCGGTCAACATTTTGTTCCCATTACGTAAAGTAGTTGCTCATATCCACTCATGACAAAAGTAATGGATAAAGGATGGTCTCCATTCTCGTCAAGTTTCAAATTGCTGTTACGATGAGCAATAATGCAACTGATAATTATGGACAAAATTTGCTTTTTCTGAAATTGCACTCAATTTTGTAAAAATTTGTTTGAAAAATTAATAAAGTTTTATTAATGCACCCTTCTGAAGATTGTAATTTGAAATTAGTTTCATTTGGTGACGGCATCTCCGATATCTCATGCCTTCCACAGTTTCCATGCCTTTCACATCCCACCTCATCCATTACCGACGAATGTTTCGGTAGATTAATTTTGCATGTATTCAAAATTCAAAAGGCAGACCAGAAGCATTTGATCCCCATGAGCATATTGTTCATAAAAAATCGATCAAATTTCCGTTCCACTGAGCTCAAGAAAAACAACGTTGTACTATGGGATATTCTTAGCATATATCCACCAATCTTTATCGATTCTAATATTACATTGGAAAATTTAATTTTCTATTCGAGCTCACTTAAAAATTCAATTTTCGGCGAGTGGAAATTCAATTTTCCACTCGCCGAAATGGATCACAGTTTTTTGCACAGAAATATGAAAATAGTAATCCTCTGTCTCTCTTCCTTTTAACTGGAAGGAACACTGCATTCGCGTTGAGCGTCATCCCGCTGGTGTCTACTCCGACTTGTCAGCTACGTTATGCAAAATGTTGTGATGAGAGCCGAAAGATACACTTACGTAAACCTCTGTGTCCCATCTAGCTTTATGTTCAGAGTATATTTGGTGCTGCGATAAAGGCCTCCGTTATAAAATTATTGATTAATGATTGCCTATGTAACAACAAATTATTTAGTAGCAGCGAGAACAGTATCGCCTCGTATCCAAGTTATCCAATAAGAATTGAAGAAAGTGATAGTGGGGGTGGTAAGTAGGCTTTTGCTATATGGTGGCTCAATCTAGAAAAATAAATTTTCCGAAAAGGTATGAGAAAATAAATATTTCGAAACTCATTTAAAATTGCTCGTTGATAGACACAAATGCAAAATCAAATTTTACAGCTTATTAGATCTTACTTGAAATTTAAAGCCTTGTGTACAAAAAGTATTACAAGTTCAATATTAACTCGGTGACGGTTAGTAATCCACGCAGTTAAATTAAGCGTTGACTTGCACGTCGTGCAGTTGTTATTTTAACAGTTTACTATTTATCTTAAGCTAAAGATCAGTGCATCATGGTTGTGACGTTGTTATAATACAAGGTATTTGTATATTTATTATTTATGTATATATATATATATATATGTGTGCATAGTCGTGTAGATTAGAACAGAAGTGTCGAAAGGTTAATGTCAGCAACTTTTTAGCATGATTTTGGTAATTTATGATACACTTCGTCAATTCATCTGAATAATATTTCGTTGACCTTAATTGTCTGCAAATGGGTAAATAATTTAAAAAACAGAAGACAAAATACAGAATAATTTAATTTTGCCCCTGGTAAAATGAATTGAATGAAATGATGTGAATAACACATTCTATCACGTTACTAGTAATCAAGCTAGGGAGTACAAATGCTTTCAAAATAAAAATAGGAAGACGCAAAATCAGATTGTCCACCATGATCAGATTAATAATGACCTTAGTGAATGCTATTATTTTTTGCTTGGATTAGTACAGATAAGCACATAAGCTAATTGACATTCCTTTCCCAAGAAGATTCCGCTTGACAATTGGCAGCAAAAGAATTTTGTGGTAACAAAGCGCTTTAACTACTTTACTTAAAATCCTTTTAGCCACTTTGAATAAATAATTACTCTGGAACAAAGCTGTTGATTGGAGAAGTAATATACTTTCAACAAAGCATATAATTTCCTCTGACTCAAGTTATCTTCTTCTAAAATAGAGTTTCAGATAGGACGATCTGCTTTAGTCTTAATGTAGCAATTAGCAGAGGATGTGAAAACACGCCGTCAAAGTTTGTCATCATGTTTATTGGGTGTTTATAAAAAGTGGGATCAATTGGTGGGAGTAAATCGTTTATGCGAAAATTATGATTGGTTCTCATTATCTATTCAAACCAGTTTTATTGAACTCGGATTGGTTTTTAAAAAATAATAACGAACTGATATAATTATTATGAGTAAATGGCAATTAGAAAGTCCTGACTAAGTCGCTAAGTATCCGCCCTCCGTCCATAGTTTACAACTGATTAACATCATTGTGACCAGTAATGAAAATAAAAATTCAGAATCGATTAATCCAGTTCTAAAATGGCAATCACCATGTCTCTTGTCTGTGAGGCTGCCTTCTGGTTCGTAAGCTAGTGCAAAAATGTCCAAATTTATAAGATTCAATTATCACAATTTGTTTTAGATATTTATACTTCTGAATTTTAAATCAGAGATTCAAGAATATTACAATTTACTGAATTTTTAACATTTATGGAGACTCCATGCACTGTATCACCGTCCAATTGTAATAAGTCCAGTATTACAGTTTCAGGCTTTCTTGAACCTCTTTTTATCTCTTTTACCTCTTGAAGTCCTTTTGGGCTGCCACCTCTTTTTTCCATTTCCTTCATGATACGAGAGAGCGCGGAGCACTATCCGTACAAGTTCATGCATCAATATTCTTTCAAGCAGCTTTAAAAAGCACCATGCTGTTACCGATTACTATTTTCGCTTCATTTATATTTTGTGAACTTTTGCTCACAGAAGTTGCTGGTTTATATGCTGACATGGTTTCATAACTATTTACCTTTGCTCTCATCACACACACGCCAATGAATAGCACTCATGTAACAAGCGGCTTGTTGCTTATCTAGTAATTTAATTGTAGGTAAAATATTTTGGTTTTGACAAAATCATTTATTTAAGTTAATATTGCTTTCAAATACTTGTTCAAAAATTGTTCATTTTTCTCTGGAAACTGTATTATTTTTATCAAATATTTTACACTTGATATAATTTGAATCTAGATGTGATGGTCTACTGCATGAGAATATGTGAGATTACTTTAAACTTTCCGGTTTCACGTGCTACAATATCGCGTAACAAAACTTGAAGGGCTGCCAATTTTGCTTTTAAGGAAAGTAATAATAATTTTCAGCTTTATTTTCGAATAGTTATGCACGATGCACGCTCAACACCTTTATGAGGATCGGATCTGTAATTTGTTTAGGACAAACCGTTAGTGGAAAATACGCAAAACGCCGTGACGCTTTGGCAAGAATCTTGTGCATAGACTTTGCAATCTGACAAACTACAATTGAAAACAGAAATATATTTTTTATGTTTTCAACATAAAATAAATAATAATGATAAAAATATTAAATAAAACTAAAGCACTGTTTGAAAATTGAAAAGCAATGCTAAATTCCTTGGTGAAAGTAAACAGGTGTACTGATTCGTCATTGTGCAACTTCCATGAGCGGTAACCATATTAAGTTGTTTATTCTTTTGGGATAGTTTTTACCCAGTTTTCCGTATATAAAACATGTTTTAGGTTTAAGTGATAGGTATTGTATGAAAACGGAAAGCTATAAATGCGTAAAATCACATCAATACAATATTTCTTTGAACAATGATATAACCAGTTTCTACATTTTTGTTGCACAGCCGAATTTTTAGTTGGAAGAGGTTAATCCGACTGGGTGGCTGGTTTATTGCACGGATAGTAATGAAAAAATATATAATACTCGTGCTAACAGATATGGAAACTTATAGGTCACTTTTTAACGACTTTTCAGTTCCCATATTTCTTAAATTATTTAACTTTTTCAAGTTTGTTACCTTTCCTGGTAGCTCAACCAAACAGAGAGTCAGATCGAAAACCAGTTATGTATATATTGCATTGCGGGGATAGATCTCGTCCTTTATTTTGAATGTAGTTTTGAAATTGTCAATCCCAGACAACTACTGTAAATTCCCTGTACTTTTTTGCTCACAAACAATTTGTGCAAACTGGACCAACTTTTCGTGCTGGTGGAATATTCAAGGAAGCTTGTAAAAATTGGCGTCCAAATGTTCTCCTGGAATGCGTCAAAGCTAAGTGCGCAATTCAATCCTACTGGTGTAACAAGAAATGACATGACCTGATGTAACCATTTTCTCCTGGACCGTGCATAAACAGTTGCCGTCGTATTTCTGAACCATAATAGTTTCAGAAGCATTTCAACTCAATTTGAAATGTTTTAGATGTGGCCACGTCCACTTGGAAAACCGCTGCGAATACACCAAGGCGTTACTGGATCATACATGACAACATCGATAGCGTAAACGGTTGGTGAGTCACCATATCAAAATCTTATCAAAACCTTATCAAAATTGGAAATTATCAAAATCTTATCAAAATTTTGATAAGAGTTCAAAGTTTCAGACTTTGAACATATTATAGCATATCAGCATGTTTGATTCCTGAACTCCGAATGCACATTGTATAAAGATGCAAACACCAAACATGTAATAGAAGCCCATGGGTTAACAATGCTAAATGGATGCAAAATTTGGATATGTGAGGGTAAACAATGGAAAACCTGTTGCATCGTGTGTTACAGCATAGATGTTGCTGGATTTTCATGGGATAACATAAATTACCGCCCCATGATCCGTTAGTATTTTATTCACTCGTGGCCGCAAATAATGCCGTTGTTGCAAAGAGAATTCCATAGTTGCCAAAAAAGGGTTTAATATTTAAATGCTGTTTGATGGGGTTTTGTTTATGTGAATTGTTCAGTAGTTACAAGGTATGTTTTTGATAAAATCAATTCCATTGGGACAAAAATGATTGCATTGTTTCTTAAAATTAATAATTGTTGATTACTGTCTAAGCGATACCATGATTCAATTCCTCAGAATAATTCCATTGTTACCAAGTGGTTTTATTATTCCTTATTATTGCAAGGAAGTTTCCTGCTTGGTATCCGATATTACCAGAGGTGTCCACAATGTTACACTGGTTACTCTTTCTTTTACTTGCATAATACCGTCACTGACCTACATCCTTCCTTTGTTACACTCTCTGCTTTAAATTCTTCTTAGATATGATGAAATGCCTAAAGTCTTATCAAAATTTTGATAAGATTTTGATAAGAAATGTAGTCAAAATTTTGATAACTTATCAAAATTCAATTTTGATATGGAAACCCTGGTTTCCTGGCAGCGAAATTAATGTGGAAAAACATTTTTACTTCTGTATTTTCAGACTTGATCTGATTAATAAGATGCCAGTCAGATTCCTGTATCATAAAATTGAAATATTATGTTGCAGCTAAAAGATGAGTTCGGATAACAAGTTTAATGCTTTCAATGGAACATTCCAAATTTACGATTTTAGCAATACGTAACAAAGTATTAGAAACTATTGTGGAAATGACACAGGGATTGGTGAAATTTTAAAGTCTTGGTCCTGATACTTCAAATATCTTGTAAGATTTTCAGGTCGACTAATATAATTGACGCCCTATAGAGATGTTTATGCATGAAACAGATTCAATTGGGCTGCGTGGTGAAGCTGTGAAATAACTTTCGGAGTTGTCTAAAACGGTTCGTTTTCCTTTGGCTTGTTTGCAAATAAGTGTTCAATGGTCAGTTAGGGATTTCATTGCAATGTACAGCGTGGCCATGAATAAGGTTATGATTCTAACAAGCCATTAAAGAGTACACGTTTGATGCATTATTATGTTCTTGGTCTCATCCGAATCTCAAGATTTCAATATTTTACATGCCAAAAGCAACAATTAGAGAGAAAAGTCTGCAAATTGTAACTTACAAAATAATATTTTGAAGGACTAATATGTGTATATATTTGGGGAAAGTGATACTTTCTTTTCTTCGTCCATTAAGAAATCGTATGTTCGGCAAGCAGATAGAACATATACTTGCTTAGCCGACGAAAAAAAGAATATTTCCTTTTCCAATTACATATACATATATTTATGCTCTGATATTTTGCGTGAACTTGAATTTTTGTCATTACCAAATTGCCCAGAGCCATTGTTATTTCAGTCGACCCAATTTTTCTGCTCTGAATTGCGGCATGATGACGAGTTTTTTGCATGACGCTTAGTCAAACTGTGCACTCATCATAACAGTTCCTACTTCGTATTACTCATATGTGTAACTCCGAATGCAATAATAACTATGTGAATTTCTTTATGACAAGCTTATCCATTTTACAAGTTTTACAAGATATAGCGCCGCTAAATGAAATTTTTTGCCTAACAAATGTAGAAGCAAAACAGATTTGCAGTGGTGGATCTAATGCGTAGAAATGGAGTACAAATGAATGAAATGCGTAATTTACTATTTGAATTACGTTTGTATTCCAATTGGAAGCTTGACGGCTATTCAGAAATTGTTGCGAAGTTTGTTGATTATTAATAAGGTCAGTTAAAAGTGTACCGTTAACGTTATGGATATCGAAAACATACATTATCTGCATATAAGTGGACATCCGTCGACAGATACAACCTAAAAAGTGCTCTTATTCAAAGATGAAGGCACTGTCTGATCGAACTCATAATCCTTGACCGAACGTAGTGTACATCTTCATGTAATGGTGTTACAAATAAACCTGAAATAAGCCGGTTTCATGTAAAAACGTGGAAGTAAATTTTATTTGAGATAGGAGAGGTAATGAAACGGAACTTCTAATGCTTCTGCAAAAATGTTACTTCATGCATGATTATCTTTGCGTACGGGAAACGTCTCAATCTCTCAGTGTAAAATTTCTGTATGTTAAGTAGAATGCTACCGAATCGAAAGATTTATTATTTTGATGACCATATGCAAGTGTAACCTTTAACGTCATTTGGAATTTGCTTTCAGCTAGGCAGTTATAATAAGCACATGTGACTTTCTCAAACTAATGACTTGTTGCCAAAATAAAAAATCTCATATCTTATCCAAATTGGAATATTTAGTGAGTATCTAACCACGCATAGAGAAAATTTGTTCGTAAACGAAACGCGTCAATCCATAAAAACACGTTTTCTCAATTATTATATACACGGAAAATCTACGTAATCGAATCTTCAGCTTCCCCCCGGTGAATGGCACTGCATACCATTTCACATTCCAGTGAAGTATGTCAGTGCATTGTGGTAAGTTAAAATAAAGGACTTTTCTGTTTTTCTGCAGACATTTTGTTATTCATAAAAAATTATTATGATGATTATTATTTACCAATTACTTGAACCATGTGGTGAAGAAAGGACGAATTATTCACGGCCGACTATGTATCATTTCTGTGATAATAAATCAAAATTATTACATTACATGTCAAATATTTTTTTTCTCCTTTCAGATTCTAGATCACTACACTGCAGTGCGACACCATACACGATTTGCAGCAGCATCACCCTGAAAACATTCCAAATTTTAAATTACAAAATAATTAGATTTAAATAATTTATTCTTTAAATTCAAACAACACAAATTCACATCAATATATATATCAATCAATTTTACATATAACGCATGTCACGGCTTTAACATTATGAAATGGGATATGAAAACAAACGATTGTTTTGAGCTTGTTGAAACTGATGGCCCCAAATGTCTATCCATTATAGTTATAGCAGTATTCATCTCTTAAGCAAGTGCACGCGCATGTGCAAAATGCATTTATTTTATCGTCCCCCGAGCCAAGTCTGCGAAATGAACTATCGCAAATTACAGAATCAAACTAGTGTGCATCTTTATGGCAGGCAACAATAATGAAGTCATAATACATTGAATATGTTGGTTTACGCAATCCATATTATTGTCAACAGTGAAAAACCGATTTGCATGCTTTACTAGCTTAAAAAACAATGACAACCAATGCAATTTTAATGCGAGTACAACGTCATGAT
The DNA here is from genome assembly GCA_004115045.4 of Sinella curviseta. Lineage (NCBI taxonomy): Eukaryota > Metazoa > Arthropoda > Collembola > Entomobryomorpha > Entomobryidae > Sinella > Sinella curviseta. Next base: position 1,611,130 of record CM023199.3, on the reverse strand, counting down.
TTTACTTTCAATCGTTAATTTTATTTTAAAAGCGGCTTTGTCTATTGCCGTGCATGAAAGTGATTTTATGACCTGCTCTGAAGAAGTAGCAACTAATAATTACATAGGAGTACAGATAAAAACCACATCATCAGTTTAAATTTTTCTCTTTAACATGCGTGTTGTTGTACTTTCGTAGAGAGCGAGTACCAATTAGAGTGGTACAATGGCAGCAGCTACCTTTTCTCTCTCATTTTCTCTGTCATAGCCTCGCCCACATAAGTGAGCGGTTGATGCATGCTTGATATTAGAAATGTAAATCGCGTTAGATACACACATCTCAGAAAGCAATAATAACCAACAGAGTAGCAATTTGTGTGACCAATTTGTACCAAACTTGTTTTAATTCAGTAGCATTTCCGTATGTCTTCTCTCAGCTCAATGCAGTCAGAAATGAGGTGCTCAATTAATGAACTGTTTTGAGTCACAAAGAAGAGCAACGGTTGGGCAGGTGGTTGATTATCATCCAAAATAAATTAAGTTTATTTCTTTGATAACAATGTGTAACAGAGGGAAGATTGCATACGAAATGAATAGTATGTAAATTTAATGGAAAGCTGCTTCAGCTAGAATCTCTGCGTTTACTTGGTAAACAAAGGACGTAGTTTCTTGGAAAAAACTACCTTTTCTCAATGCTTTTTAAAACAAATAAATTGCGTCGCACTCATTTCCCAGAGTTATCAGTGCTTAGCAGTATTACAAAGTGCGCAGTCTTTTATGTCCTAGTCCTGGTGGCTCACTGTTCCGAAATCAAACCCTATGCATCGCTCATCTCGATACCGATTTTAAAAGCTGACAATATTTTCGCAGCTTGTGAAAGTTTGTAATTTGTTCCCTGTCTGACAATGCCTCCGACAATGATCATTTCCGGATTATTTCTCCTACTTCTATCAAATTTCCTGATGTGCTGTTCTGCTGAACATTCATCATCTTCTGTTGCGAATGCAACAGTAATGTCTGCCACCAGTGTCAGTGGAGGCGTAAAGTTGTTTGGTCGTGCTTTACAGCACTGGACACCCCGACACCCCACAAGAAATCATGGTCATCATCCCACAAGACATTCCGCTCATTACCCCACGAGAGTTCCTGTTCATCATCTCTCGAGGCACCCTGTTTATCATCCGACTAGACAACATGTGTATTATCCCACCAGGCAACCTGCTCATTACTATCCAGCAAGGCATCCTGTTCGTCATACCACAAGGACTCCTATCCGGTATATCCCCGTAAGCCGAGTTTGGACCTGGCAACCACTTAGTACCCCACCACCACCACCCACTGGTAAGTGCAGTCAGAAAAGGCTTCAATACATATTTCACGAAATATGAATGTGCTATCCTGCAGCCGCTGTAGTATGTCCACTTTTCACTATTTTTACATTACATTTCGCCATTTAATTTAATACATTTCTGTTTTCAGCCGAGGATCAAGAAGGACCACATCTTGTCTCATACGCAATACCGGCTGCGGATTGTCCCAATGGCTTGCGAAAGATCTGGAGTAAGCCTCAAATGAAATGGTTATGGATGTGCACTTCGACAGGTTAGAAACGCGTGGAACCATGACTACGGATTATCAGGCACGCATGAATTTATTATTTTACATAGCTACACCATAATTCTCATAAACAAGTTGAGCAAATAAAAGTGGAAACGTTTGTAAGTTCTATAAGTTTGTAATTACCTATATTACTTATCAAATTGTGACATTTTGTCTAGTTGTTGCAACGAGAAAGTTGTGCACAAAATATGGCTAATCCAAAAGCTGGCTATATGTATGTCATTGGACGAGATTAGCAGTACGATTGTCTAATATCACGATTAAGTAAAATTTCTTATGCATATTCGCACCATACGCGAATGCGTGAATTTAACAGGTAGCATGTTTATCATTGCTATGGGGTTCGTTGTATTGAACGGTTTCTCATCTTCCATTATCATATAGAAATTTTCTCGTAGTGTCCCGTAATCTGATAAGTCATCAGTGATGGCGATCAACAGTATACATAGTTTGAACTAAAACACTACGGCAATATTAACGCCTTTTTGGTTATTGGATCGACAGTACATTCTGAACAACAGTGATAAAAAATAACAATAAATTGTATGAGTTAGGAGAAAAATTAATAAAAAAGTTGGTAAGGTTTGCCACAGATTCTAGCATTACTTATTTCGGCGACCATTTTAATAAACAAGTGGTTTTCATAGTATTCCAGTTTTTCAGATGTAGCAAGTCACAGTTGCATGAATAGGATGACGCCGTACATTACAGCCATTGCCAACTATTTATTTAAAGCAACCATAGATTGAGCATCCCTCCTCGCAATGCTATATTAATGAAACTTTGTCAAGATAGTTTATTCCTGTATAAGTAAATACAAGGAAGGTCAGATTCAGAATGAGAGTGCGAAAGGTCAACTTTAAAAAAAACTTTGTTGTTTAGAATGAATGATCATGATCGCGTATTATTGGTAATGCATCTAATTAATTATTAACTACCAATTTGGAATTGTACCAACGAGACAACTTGGCAATCTTCATGATAGCTATAAAGCAGGTAATTTTTCATAAATTTGTGGACATTTAGCATAATCAATAATAATAAATGACTAAACGCTAGTCATGGCGCCGGTCACTCTACATTCTGCAGAACGAGTTTTTATAGATTTAGGAGATTTTTATTTTTCTGTAAAATGTTGTTGTTTTGACAAAACCGTACATTGATTTTAATATTTTTTAAAGAATCTACTTGATATGGTACATATTATTATTTCATTTTAAAATTGGTATCACGAGTCGGTGCAATATATATTCAGTGTACATTTTGAAAACAATCTCAACCAAATTCACCAGTTTCGTCCAAGTATCCAACATTGTAACATTATCACGTATTCCGGTTTATTGTGAAAATAAAGGTTTACATCTCAAATGAGATGATTTTATTGAGCTTCGAATTAAGCTTAAATATTTGGAATCTTTCGGTATCTTTTATTTCAAGATATATTGTTTATATATTTTAATTTATTTTATGTAACAATATGCCGACAGGGTTTGATGGGTAACGGTTTTGGTCAGGTTGGCCAGTCTCACGTTCCTCCGATTAAACTTCATTTAATTAGTAAATTGAATCTCAACAAAGATGTGATCACACAAAAACGTCTTCATAGTTTCTTTTAGTTTTAGTTGCGTCTCAGTTTCCTCTTTACTGATTGTAAATTATGTCAGCCAAAAAAGGAAAAAAATCTGCAGTTTGCAATAAATGTAAAAAGGCGATGACAACTACTGAGCGACGGTTCAAGGTAAAATGTGACCTAACTGCCGGATTGATTTATCTTTTATTTAATAACAATCTTGACATAAACCTAGTTCAAAATGAGTCGGAATTCTTAACAGCTAATACTTTGTGCAATCGTATTTCATAATTGAAGCCCATAAGGAGCCTGTCTCCTTCAAAAATATTCATTTCGTTGGCTAAAAGTGAAAGAAATTAATGAAAGTTTGCTTCTTGTGTTCAAGAAAAATATTCACAAAACGTTCAAATCAATCCATTTATGGGTTAATGCAGAGACATGATGTACCATTAAATTATGTATTTTGAAGACGCTCATTTCTAAAATTTTGTAGTCATGTTAGATTGCAACTTGTAATTTACTAGGGGAGAGAGAATTGCGATATCCATGTAATTTTGTGCTTATATTCCACTCTAATCCGGTATCCACCAAGTTGTGAATTTTTAAATAATGCTAATAATTGGTATGATTAAGTTTTTGATTTTTTCCACAACACTTCACAATCAAATAGCACACTTGAGAATTGCAATGCACGTCATCGTCCATTCCTAGAATATCACGTAAATTGGGTTTTATGGAATGTGATAATTATTAGTATTGTGAATTTCATAAACACCACCGGACATACCATTCCTTAGTGGTTAGTCGTTGATTGGTGTGCCACTTTTAATTAGTTTACAGTTTGAGAGGATCATGGAAAATTGAAATGTGGGTTTTCCACCGTTAGATATCTTCGCTACACTTATTACCAACCCAACTGTCTAGATTCGCCAAGTCAAAGAAACATTCTTTCAACCTTTGTCCAAAATTAAATGCAAAGTGCAAGGAGAACTGTCCAAAGTCACTTAAGTAAACACATATTCGGATATGTGCACATTAAATGGTTACCTTTTAGATTTGATGGTGCATCACTTACCGTTAGTTAGGAGTGAAGAAGAGTACCGGTCAGGTTACGGATTGGGAGAATATTTTCTTTCTGGAAATGAAATTAGATTTTTACTTTAACCCTGTATGTCATCCACTACTACATTATCGCCAATTGTACCTAATGAACAAGGAATTACTATTTTAATTACAAAATATTGCAAAAATGCAGACTACCAATAATGTTTATGATTGACATCTATACTATGTTTTATGTACAATGAAGGCGCCGGTCTTTACAATTTGTATCGTTGTTTCTCTTGAATTAAAGAAAAGATACGGTGCAACTTTTGTAAATCGTTTGATAATTTATCGAAGGTGAATGCTAAACACATGCATCATTTTGACGACAAGTTAATTGTACAAAAGTAAAACGACGATGTATATTTGGCAAATATTTATAGAACTCTGTCAAAGGTTGAATTATTGGTTTACTTTACGTAATTACTTCATCGGATCCCAAATATATTTTCGCACTCGCCGAATTTCAACTCTGACCGTTTCCGGCTTTCCTTTCCTACGCACAAAAATAAGTTGTTCAGCATTCTCCATTAGGATGAGTGTATAGTCAGGTTAAAATCATTTTACTTTATTGAGAACTTTCTCTCAACTTATGTAATGAAATAACATTTAGGAGAGTTATATTGACATCAGGACGAACCATTTTCTATTTATGGTCGCTCTAAAAATGCTCACGACAGTTTTTTCCAATTGCCTTCTTACCAACTAACGATTTTTTCATATTGAAAGGAATTCATTTCGTTTACTATTCAATGCAAACTGCACTACTTTTACTCCAGCTTCGCAGCGGATAATTGAGTCGGTTACAATTACCACTAGCTGAATAATTAATCATTAGTGCAATTGTCTCCCAAGTTGTTTATTTTGTGATTCTTATAGTATGCAGTTTAAACGCGATTGATTAACGTTACCTCTAATGAAATTAAATCTCCAAGTTTGCAATAACTACAAAGTGACAGTCAAGTTAAAGAAGAAATAAGTACGGTGTTAATTGCTTATCGTATTTATTATCTAACTTGATGGATGACAGGCTGCAAATTGAAATAAATACGCCAAATGAAATGGATACATAAAGTTGTCTGGAAATGACAATATTTACAAATGTATTATAAAGTTAAAATTGATTGCATAAATTGCACATTTCAGACGAAGTCAGAGTTTACAAATTTGATCTGGGTCATTTATGTTAATTTCCTAATTCTTTCCGAGGTCCACACAATACTCGTAGATTGAGTGAAGTGTCAAACAAAAATGTACAAAATTTCAAGCCGTCCCGTGACCATAACCAAAAAAAACAAAAGGAAAACGAAACCGTTTCGACAAATTCGTAATTTTCTCAAAGCCTGTCAATAAACGGAAGGAAATTATTTTGACACATTTCACATTTCTTAAAATCATTGCAGGCCATCATTTATATCAATCGACCTGAATCATTTGCAAATATGTAAGATACTGTGATATGTATTAAGTTCAAATTTTAATAAACTATTAGTTTATGCTTAGAATATTTGGAAACATATTTTTAACATACTTCTGAAAGTAAAATTATAATCTTAACTTCAGCATGGCGAGGCAGTAAACTGATCACTTTATACCATTCTACTTAAGCTTAATGTTCCGAGATTATGAAGCGTAAAACTTGCTTGCTTTTGCTTGGGGATGCCGTTGAAAGCGAAACTTAGAGTTTACCAACATAACAAGTTTATTCTACTTTGTTTATAAAAGTTCGGATGAAAACTTGATTGTAGTGAGTAAGATGAAACTATTTCCCAGTCTGCATTTAACCAATTAACGCGTTCACACTTAAATTATTTAAACGCTCTTGTTTGCAACAGGATAATGCAACCATGTGTAATATGTTAAACTTATTTTATGTTATGGCGCCAGTTAACACAATTTCACCCGAATTTGTTTACATAAAATACCTAGGTTCGTTTAGTTCCATTTCAAGATTTTTCTTGTGATTAGAAGATCAGAGTGTATTTGGGCTCGTTTTGCTGTGACGTTTTGACTAGCTCGTTTAACGTTTGGGCTCAAGTTTACAAACATTCTACAACAAATGTAATCCGGGTGGTGACATCCTCCTTTTACTGTATCGATATTCTTTAACATTTATGATGCAATAATATGAGGCTTTGCATAATGTCCTATTTTATGGAAAATTGACATATCGACTCCATGTATACTTCATCTGACTACAACCATTTCAAAGTTAGGAGATGCTTTCATTTTAGCTTCTGTAAAACTTTACCGGAGACCTACTTGTCAATTTCGTTTGTCAAGCTCGCATTAACTCCATCACTTTAATTTTGGTTGAGAAGCAGGCGCATGTCTCTTATTTTGAAATTAATTTTCTAAAAAATACCGCCATGAATTGAATGCAGTGGAGAGCTGGAGTAAAACCTCCAAGCATATTTGCTACATCGCTTCTAGTTATTTTATGTATGGGTTCAATCTTAGTCATGAATGTACAAAAATTAAAATGTAGCTTTTGCATTTTGTAGCTTTTCTTCACATTTAATGAATATGATCGGCAGGTTATTCAAAACAACATCAAGAAAGTGTCAAATCATATTCCGTTGTCGTCAACGCGAATGTCGACTGCGCCATGTATGGGAGTGAAGGAGATTAGGTTCTGTTAGCGGCAGTTATTTTCGGTTTTACTGGTATATTGAATGGTTACATTATGGAAAGATAATATTAATTATAATGGGTGCTCGTGGTGAGCGAGAGAACGGAGAAGAGAGTGAGAGAGACAAGATGATAATGAGAGGAGAGGTCTTTGGGCTCAAGTGATGACGTGGTGGTTTGCTGCTGCCGTTCCGGCACGTTGGATGATTTGTCAGCACCGGATTGACTGCTGACTCGAGAGGCGAGCTTGTTACTCGGAGGAGCCGCGCAAGCTCGGGGCGAAGTGAGGTCTACCTCAACGGGGACGTAAATTTCATCCCAACTGACATTTTAAAAATCGTCATCCAAACCAAACAAAATCAAGATGAAATTAAAATTAAACATCATAATGACACACATTATACTCGTCAAGTTCTGTTCATCATGATATCTACAATGTCCAAAGTTTTTACCCCTGGGTGGAATTAATCAAATAACAACGATTTATCCAATTACCACGTTGTTTTTAAAATGACGCCGTAGCTATCAAGACTGCTCACTCGAAAGACTTTTTAAAAATACTGTCCTGATTAGAAACATTCCTTGTGACTGTTCAGGAACATGGTACGTATACATATATGGACGCTAGGTGTGTCCAACCAATCCACTTGTGAGGAACATTGCATTGGGTCATTTCCAAATAAAAGGAATGAGGATAATACGTGGAAGCAATTTACTTACAATTTCTTCCAGGAGCTGTCATCTATCGTTTTTGACGTTTCATTCCCATTGCCATTTCATAACCGAATTTCAAACGATTCTAGCTGCACATAATTTCCACGCAAATATAAAGAATCACACATCAGGTCGTTTGTTCATCTGCGGTTCAAATACTATCGATTTTAAGTTTTTTGTATATCGTGACATGATTTTTTCAAACACATAACCAGACTATTAAAAACCATAGAATGTTATGTGAAGCGAAATAAAAAATGTACAAGGTTGTGTCTTATCCTAATAGGCTATATTAACGATACAAAACATGTGTTCAGTATATATTCAATCTTTGACAGTTTTTGCGGCAGTGAAAATTCTTGGAGCTGTTGGAAGCTGAAATATTATCTGGAGTACGCGTAAGATGGCGTTTAGAATTATTTTTAAGCTTTCAGTTGTGGTATATTGTGCCAGAACTGGTAACTCCAAGTTACCAGTGGAGACGAAGGGACCTACATACTAAATAAAGAAGACTTGCGAGAGCTTCCCTCTACAATGGGCGTTAAACATCAAGCTTGTGGAGTAAACGCATTTTGATTCAGTGCGCGAAATCAACAAATTAACGCAATAATAAATGATGGCGTCTCTTAGGAAGATTCTGACTTCCGACATTAACAACTGCTTTATACACCTTCATGTTTGATGACGCGCCCCGCGCGTATATGTCATTAATAAAGAGGTTTACTAAATGTTACATTAACAAAAATACAACGGCATATTTGCTACCTAATTCACTGGAATATGCAGCTAAAGGAATAATCAAATTGCACCAGTGGCGATCATTCTATGCTGCTGCCGGCCCGTTGACTTGAATCAATTTCATTAGTACCAAAAATAGCAATAGAATTGTGAGGTGTTATGAGAATGATGCCTGCCGGTCCCACAATCTCATGAAAGTATTTTGCTTGAGTCCGTTGAGAATTTACATTTGCAAAAGCAGATAAGGGTATCTGTCAAGCATAAAGTCATCTTTACTCGTATGTGACTTGATCATAATTATTGGAATTTCCAACTTGAAAATTGAGCATGCGTTTTCATTAAACTGTTTCTCTGAAAATGTTTAGCCTACAAACACTATCTAAACCAAACCATTCCTGTTCGTGGACGTATTGCAGAAATCAACCAACGCTATAACCATGGGTGCGCTCAACGGCTGCTAAATAACACAAGGAAAAGTCCTCCAATAAATCAAATATTTTATTTTCAACGTTTTCAGAAATTTTACATTCCTGTAATCGACAGTCATAATGGTTTGACTCAACCTACACTACAATAAATCAAACTGAATGCATCAACAAAATTTTAGCATCGTTGTTTAATATTGAAGATTACCGGTGAGGTTTGGAAACAACAATTAAGGAAAATGAACTGCTCGGAATATTTTAGTACTGACTAAAATAACTCGATTATAAGTTCACTCGAGTTTAATCGAAGGCGTAAAATTAACATATTCAATGCTGGAGATGTGTTTCCAAAACATCTCGTATATTCTGCTGTTGTTAATATTTCACTTCTTCCTTTACAATCTGAACTTACTTGAAGTATGGGAAAGACGACACTAAATGGGATGCCCGATGTTGACAATTACTCACCAAATTAGTGGGCAAATGTGAAACGGCTCTCAAATAATCTGCACACTTTCCAATTTCATTCTACTGATATTTACTTAAAACACATCACCCCACCTGTTTGTATATCTATTTATTTATTGATATCCATAAGCTTACTATTTTGCTTTCCTGCAACGAAAATGCTTCAAGTCGATACGTCTCCGGAGTTGTAAAATAAATTAATTAGAACGGCATTTTTACTTTCAAATCTATTATGGTGTCTATTTATGGACTGCTGGTAAATTTATGTTATTATCTAACCATTCACCAGAGGAGCTGTGAAAATTTATAATTAGAAAGAGTTGTAACGTTTCCGCACCATCACGTTCATGATCACTTTGTTGTGAGCAGAAAATTTATTCACAAGATTGCATAGGATATTTGAAATTGGTCGATACGGGTAACCTGCAGGCAAGTATTCCATGTAGCGGCGTCATCTTGACGGTAGACCTGGTGGCAGCAATTACCAAACCATTGTACTGTACTCTTGCTCGTTAGATTTCCCGCTGTCATTGGAATTCAAACTGAAGTTGTGAGTTATGATCTACGTAATTTGGAAATCATCCAAATTTGGCATTGCCAATGATCAATTATCCTACAAATGATAATTTAAATCTAAAATTTCAGTGCAGCGAATAGAAGTGTGGGTAAGTGGCAGACCCCATAGGCGCCGCCGCGCTGCAGAACATCCAACATCTGCTCGCAAAACATGTGGAGGATTATGCAACCCTGTAGATCTTCGTGGTTTCGAGGGAGTAAAGTTATGAATTGAAAGAGTGACTACTGGATGTGGGCTATCTCAGCCGAAACTATTGCTATTCAAATTGCTTTTTTGCTTTTTAATTATTCAATTATCAAGGAAGACATTTTCTGAAATCAGTACATGCAAATAATAAAGTAAGAAATTTTCCCGTAAAATATGTCGATAGAGAGGGCAAACTATTTACTCTAATGCGCAATCATGCTGCTTATCATTGAGTACAAATATTATCGCCAAGCAAGAACTAATTAACGCAATAGTCTTAATTACGGTACGAACAGAGATAAGGTGAAGATGCAATATGTGATTTATGTCGCGGACATACCGATTCAGTCAGATAAATTGCACTCATTCAAGAACAAAATGCTCTAGATATTGCTTGAACACCCCTAATCAGCTCATTAATTTCCAATTTGTTGACACTGGAATATTTTTCGGAGCTACTAATCTTGGGTCATGCACAAACTCTCACACATACACGCTATCCATTGGCGCATTCCTACGTATTGTATATTCAGTTTGTTGAGTCGAGTCAAACTTTCTTTTACTTTTTCTTGTCCTTTTCAAAATGAAGGCATTCATCACGGCAGTTTGCATAGCGTTGGCTTCCGTCCACGCAATGGCTGCTGCAGACGCATCATGTGCCTCCAAGATCAAGCCGAATATCAAGCAATACTCGGCCGCGAATATGTGCATGCAAACGTTGGGACTGATGTGAGTGAGGAGGACATGCCACACTCAACGGAAGGTTATGTTGAAAACGCAAAAAACAAGGTATTGGAATTGTTAATTGGGAAACTGGATACTTAACTAATTGGTTCATTATTTACTTGTTATTGCTTTCCCATTGGTTCCTGTGTTCAGTGTTTCGCAAGGTGTGTCCTTTCTCAGCTAGGCATGGTACGTAATAATGTCGCATTGATTACACTTCTGCACATATTTTGTAAATGCATAAGTTAGATGATCATTCGGCACTGAGTTTTACCTTCTTTATATGAGTCAAGTTTTTTACTTACAGCTAAAGGGTCTTCACTTTGATCGGGATGCACTCAAAGCCGATATTCTGGAACACGTTGTTGATAAGCATTTGCAATTGGTTATCGCAGGCTACGAAATGGAGTGCGTAGATGCGGCTGGTAAAGTCAACAGCCACAATCACACATACATTACTATATAATTTTCCGAATCCTGCTGACCCTATTATCTGCGTAATGTATTTATATGTGCAGAAAAGGATAATGAGAAAATCACCGAGGACAATATCTGCAGTGTGTGTGCTCAGCTCGTGCATTGTTTCAAGACAAATGATCAAAAGGTAAACACTGATGGTGTATAACTCTAGAAAACATATGCATTTTGAACTGATTACAAAAGGTGGCTTTGTATTTTTCAGCTAATCTGCTAAACAATTCTAATGAACTTTGCAATAAAATAATGTCTCATTTAAAATAAATATTATAAATTACCAAACCGCTTTCGGTGATTCGTTTGTGTCGTCTGTTGTACATATTCATTAGCACCTTAAGGGAACTCACTCTATCAAATTTCTCTCCGAAATTGGACCAAATGTAAGAAAGTACCCCCTGCGACCAAAACTCTCCTTAATGGCCTGATACTATGAAATGCAAGCGTCAAAAATAAATATTTTCTGGATTTAGACAAGTTTTCATTCTCCACTGATTCAAACATTGAATTACATTCATCCACTGCTTACAGATGTGAAATTCAAAAAAACAATTAACAGAATCATCATCGAAGAGTCATGCTGTCCTTCAAAGTAGAGATGAACATTTCAATTAAAGGTTTACATGATGCTCGATTGGATGTTGAGTTGACAGACTGATCATACAGCTTATATGATTACACTTTTGTTTTTAAATGCTGCATTTCAGATATATGGGTTGCATTATATGGGTTGCATAGTGCGGAACCAAATAATGTAATATAGGCATATGTACCGGGCGCAAAATCATTTCTGTTTCATGCCAAAATGATGTCATAACTAACGAAAAGGCATTTTATTTGAGTAATGACATTTTTACTAATAATGAGCACATTTAAAATTAATTGACCCCTCGAAAAAATGTTCTCTCCCCGATTTTGCCCATACTAACGCATCCAATATGTGGTCTGTTAGTGATGTTGTCGATGTAGGTGAATGTGTGTGCAAAGACTCAGAGTTCTCCGTAATCTCCCAAGTAGATCGAATTGGAGTAAATAAGGCTTTGTTGTACATAGCGGAGTCGCCATGGAAAGTAGTTGTTAGTTTGTTTATGCCAGCGGATCCTCGGCTGCGTGTCGGAGAAGGGGTCACCAAAGGTCATCTGTGAAACCAAAGGAGCCGTGCCAGTCGTCTTCAATGTTCCAGTTGTAAGTTCCATTCGTGTTACCGCTTGTAGCAGTTAAGACAAATTCCTGGTTCGCGATAGTTTTTTAAATGAATATTAAAGTAGTAACGAAAGCCCTATTGCAACGCTCCTAACTAACTAGTCCCAATATGACTAAATGTGGCCAAATATGCCCAAAATTATGCCCAAATATGGCGAAAAATCTAAGGAGATAAACAACAATAATTCTTGTAAAATGGTCAATCAATTTATCGTTTTTATTGAAGACTATAATTCTCCTTTTTATCAATTAACAAAATCAAAGTGAGCTCAACAAAAAGTTTCACTCTCACACAAGCAATAATAAATCTAATAATGAGCTCGTCGGCTCTCGTCCCCTGTATTGCATCATCATCCAAAATCCCACGCAGTCTTGTTCGCCTTTCTACCAAAATCATGAACGGACACAACAAAAATACATGCATGCAGACATATTTGATAATCACGCAAAAATTACTCAATGGCTAAAATTTAATATATGTTATGAATTTCTTTCCCTAACTCGATCATTAACAATTCGGTAAAAAGGCTGAGTTCCAAAAAGTTAGGAATCTGTAAAACCGTGGTTGCCAAAGGGTTCCCACAGCGTGAGTAATAGTTTGAAAGCATCTAAAATGTAGTAAATGCATTAATAGTTTTAAAAGATTGGAAAATTAACGGCGACATATTCGGTATACATTTCAATGAAAGTTTATCCAAATCCAAAATAAAGTACTATACATTTTTAGTACAGTAAGGTAAACCCAATCAAACGTTGTGGACTATCTCAAATAGGATACGACATCATTTTTTTGACAATACGCGTATCTATTGCTTTAAATGACATCTATTATTTTTAAGTGTTCTCAGGGAGTATTACACATTAAACAATCCCGCATTTGTTTCAATGGTAAACATAGTCTCATCGCGTGTGAAGTTGGTTTGACACTATTCAAGAGCTTTTAAGCACATTTCGGAATTTACCGTTCGGAATATAGCGTGTCACCGGGATAGAAGTAAATCAGCTCACTAAACAATAAAGGCAGCATTGTCCGTTTGAAAATTCACAAGAAATACAATTTATTTAAATTTTAACCATATTCTTATTACAATATTCGTCTTTATTAATTATGTATTATTAAACCTACCTGTGGATATATTCAGTCATCTCCACACATCTTTCGAATTGCTATAATAGCTGTAAGCCTATTGCTAAACGCTTGCCATAATGAACTGAGAAATGTACAAATAAAATTGCAAATTGCCAACAATGCAAGATAAATTTTGAAACGGCATTCTAAAAGAAACACCACACATCCAGAAAGAATGCCATAAGCCAGCACGAGAAATACAGTCGAAATATTTCCTTTCATGTTTGGCCGCTTCAATGTCGTGTCCCTGACGGCTGGCTTGAAGGAGGTTCTCTCCTTGACGTACCTCGACCACCAGTCCCAAATTCCAGAAAACGAAAAGGCTTGTATTTTTCTCATAATAGTTGGTTGAAGTCTGCCGAACACTTGAAATCCGATTGACATGTTTGCATACGTCTCCTCTCCCAGGCTAACAAACTGGTGTGGGTTTTCCTGAAAACATTTAATTGCAAACTTGCTCGCCAAGTTTCTTGGGAGTACAAGTGCTGAATTTTTGCACAACTTGAGGTGTTGGTACAGGGTACTACTTTGGGCCTCAAATATATATTCAATTAATTGGTTATAATGAGTTGAAAATGTTTTTGCGCTCATTGTTGACAATTGCTCTGTTCGGTTTAGAAACGCCTGCGTTAAAATTCTTCTGCTATTTGGATGAAAAGGGGAATGATCGTCTAAAAGGCTGATATCAGCAGTTTCAAGTTCCAGGTTCCGCATAAGATTTGCCCAACTAGATACCTCAGAACCGGCGATGAGGGAAGGAGTAGTGTTTTCAATTACTTCATCTGAAAGCGACGAGAATATCATGTTATTTGCCCATTTTCTGCATGATTCACTGGAATTGAACTTCCACTCATTCACACCCATATGCACAATCTTTGCTCTGGCGTGGATTATAAACTTTTCTGCTACCAGTTCAGCAAAGCTGGAATGGGGCGACCAGATCTTGGGTGCAATCACGTTGTAAACGTTGTCGTTTTTATACCCGTTGCTTATCACAATTCCCATTAACAACATGGTTGCTATGGTAAACCGCAGACGAAAGTTTTTGCACGACGCAACGCTGAGTGGGTCGCCTTGCTCCAGCAGCAACTTTATAACTTGGATCAAATGGATAATGCGGCCGTCCGTTCTGTGCGTTGACCCAGAAATCTGTGCATGTATTTCCGAAATGGAAATTGAAATTAAGACAATGAGCGCCCAGGTATAATTGTCGTAAACCCTCACCAACTCGCGCATTCCAAATGCATGCGTCTTCCTATCACTAGTACAAGCAACGAACGTCATTGTGTTTATGGCTTCAATGTAGGACAGGACTAGGAGGTGGGAAATATTACTTGCGACGGCAAATACTTTCAACTTGTGATCCCGGTACGAAGGTCCACGGTGCCCAATTTGGTTTCTATTCTCGCAATATGCGTTGAACTTTCTATCGAACGTTATCGTACTGTTACCCATGACGTCAAACAACACGGATGAAATACCGGTTGCAAAATTCTCTTTAATGCTACCGACACCAAATTTTGGTGAGCCATGCATTCGTCGGTATTCCCTGGGGAATGGGTCCGCACATTGTTTCATCTTATTCACAACAGAAACGTCTCCTGCACGTTCGTATTGCAAGTCCAACTTAATCTCCCATCGCTTATGTACATCATGGGAATGGAGTGCAAACAAGTTGCTTAGAGTGGATAGCTGACATGGTTTGAACATTAGTGATGTTTGGCCTTTGTCAGTCCAACCAGCTACTACATAACTAGTGTTGTGAATCCAGTGCGAGTTTCGTTGCCCTAATAATATTGATACAGTTTCAGTTGCAACTGATTGATGCATTGTACTTTGGGACCATAAATTAAAGGCTACCAAGTTCCTCATGAATCGTGTCAGGCTTTTTCCTGTGAGCTGAAAGTTTTCATGATTCACAAATATTTGTAGCTTGTAAGCCACTGTTGTTAATGGTTGAATTCGGAGCTGCGTAACATCGTCCTCAGCACGTGCATCGAATGTAAACAGAAACGACATGCTACGCAAAAGGGGTGGCGGCATTTGAACTGAAATTTGAACCTGACATTCCCATGGTTTCGAATTCAGGACAAAATCGCGATACTTCAATCGAATGCACAAATCCTTCGAATCGATAATCTCGCCATTCTTAAATACGATTCCTTTGAAATATTTTGATGTATGACAGTTAATTGTGTGCTCGAATTCCCCTTTTATGCTGCTGTTGTAGTGCTGATAGCCAAGGGGAGCCCACACTTTCCAATACCTACTGCGGCCTTGTTTAGAGTCTATGGATTCAAATACTTGAACCTGTGGTGTTCGTAAAACTATACCGGGACTCGATGAACCCAAGTTGGTATGGTGGAAGTTGTCCACAACAATGAGACAGTGTGCATTTTCAAACTGATTCAAAATGCCCGTGATGGGAAGATCCATTCCTTGCAATTTTTTGCCCTGCGCTTCAATATATAATTTCATTTCATCCAACAGTCCTTTACTGAAATCGCCTTTAAATGCATTTGACGAATAATCTTTCAAATGTGCAATTGAATATCTTAGCGCATGTGATTCCGGTGCTGGTTTCACATAAGAAATAGTCGAGGAAATGAATACAACCCAACATGGGATCAGTTCCGTCTCAGCTTCCATCAACAATTGGGAGAACAGGACACCGAGTAATGTTAGCTGGACCGGTGTGCTCACAATGTACATGATTAGCAATTTCTCCATTTTTAGGAACTGAAGCAGAGGGTAACCAAATTAATTTGCTACTACAGACGCTTAAGTATATTTTTTAATCAAGTCCCGGGAAACCGTTAAAATTGAGTTACTTGTAACAGAAGCAAATTTAGAGATACTTCTGGTCATATTTGGTGGTTACGCACATGACGATCTTTCGAAAAGATAATTATATTTCACAAAAGTTACTTTGAATGTCTGGTTTGACGGTAAAAGACAAACTGATCATGTTATGCTTGTTCAAAAGTATAGAAATATAAAATATTTAAAAAATATTGTCGTGGCTTCTGTTTTTCGAATATGTTAACTTGCACAAAGCTTTGAATATTAAACCGTGACCGTCAGACTATTTAAAACAAAAAATACTGAGAAACTGCGGCAGTAGAAGAGAAACTATGTGTACTATAAAATTAGCATGTGGATATGTGTATATGTTCCCCGCATGCTTCTACTCAGTATTCAAATATGAATAATTTAGTGTATTGATTACTTTTCAAGGGACGATAAAACATTTGTTCTTGCATTACATATTACATTACATATAGCTCACTCATTACATATAGCCCTATGTTCTGACAACATGAATAATTTAGCGTATGGATTTATTTTGCAGAGGGAAAGCAAAATCGATGAAATATCTGCCTGGCTTAACTTGTATAACCTAAAGCACTTAATTAATTTAGCACTTTTACTAATTTGTTGGTCACCTTATATACCTCAGCAATTAGTATATGTTGTTGCGAGTGACTGATTTAAATGACTTAAACGCCAGGAATTTATGACGCCTTAAAAAGTCAAATCTGCAGGACCCACGGTTCTAATCTTACGTCGAACGGTGTTTCAGAGATGCGTTCCTAACAGCCTCACGCTCAACAAGATCTCAAGCAATGTGCACTTTTTCCTATGCAGCAATAAACTCCTATCTTGATAAGACACGCTTTACTGATAAGAACACTGCTCCTTTATTACAATCAATCTTGAAACAATTACTAATCAGTGGTTTTTAACAGTTTTTAGAATTCTTAACTAGTATATTTGATTTACAGCGTATTTAACTTAACGCTAACAAAAATCTTACAGAAAAACTTATTTTTCCTGGAGCTCTGAGTTGATCAGTCTCGGAAGTCAAACTCACACTAAACTTATTTTCTTCTTTTTCTTTCAAGTTCAACTAATACCATAATACATAAAATACTTACTTGCTATACTTACAGCTAGACTTACAACAGAACAAGAATAAACTCGATCTCACAAATGAACGGCGAGCAGTTCGCACTCTAACTGCACGACGACAAAAACGTTTACATACACACATACATACTTATTCTAAAAGTAACACGCAGTCGGTACAAAACGTAACCTATACGAAATACATCAAACAAAGACACTACTGAAACGATGCAAAAGTGCCACTTGAAAAGATACAATAGTGCCAAGCTGAAAAGATATAATAATGCCAAGCCGAAAAGATAAAATAATGCCAAGTCGAAAAGATGAAATAATGCCTTCTGAAAGACTGCAAAAATGCTACTCTAATCCTTCATCCTCCTCGACATTCCGACCCCCAAAATCAGGGAATTGCCTGATTTTCACTTCCTGATCCGAGTCTTCTTTCATCTTCTGGGTCGTGGCTATCCAGTTGCCATCTCGAACTAGGTCCACACTGCTACCGGCTTCTTGTTCACGTTCTGCACTGCTAATCAGTCTTGATCCTGGAGGTTGTAGCTTGAACAAGTCCGACTGCTTCGGTGGATTAAAAGTCAAAATTTTCTTCTTAACTTCTTGCTGTTCTGCGTTCTTCTCCTTGGCTGCTTTCATGGCTCTTAGCTCAAGGATACGGGCGTGTTGCATCTTGGCTTTCTTCTTCTCGCGTGCAACTGCTTCCGCTTTCCACTTTCTGAGTTCCTCAGATGACCATCCAACCGATCCCAAAGATCCTGTCTTGTCATCGGACTTCTCGGCTCGTTGGGCGGCAACTGATACTTCCTTCTCGCACTCAGAGTCTTGGTCCACCATCTTCTCAGGAACTGGAATCTTCTTGAAGGGCGACATCTCTGCTTCTGGGCGTCCATCACCATCGCTTATCACCAGATTCAGGTAGGTGATGTCCTCACTGTCGCTCCCAATCTTTCCTCCCAACACCCATCCCAAAGAAGTCCTCTTGGCGATCGGCTGATCCTCACGGCCACTCAGGACCTCCAAATGGATTGTGGGATGCGGGTGGTCCTCTCCGATAAGGACCTGTGGCACTACTTTATTCAGGTTTCTTAACTTGGCCTTCTGGAGATAAGGCCAGCTTGCCTTAACTGCATCCGCATTCTGAGTGTACGGAGCAAGGCCAAGTGATCCAATGGTCATCGCATCCTGGATTCTGTGGTACGCAGCTTCCTTGTTCGTACCAGCCACTTCGAACTTGACACACTGTGAGGTAAGTGTCATGGTGTGGCCAGTGATGCCTCTGCATTTGCGTCTTGTTTCTTTTCCGGAGATTCCGAGTTCCGCTGCTAATCCAGCCTCGATCATGGTTGTATCGGCTCCGCTGTCAAGCATGGCGTAAACTTTCTTCACACCTGCAGGTCCTCTGAGACGAATCTTAACAATGGACAGCGGCTTCGATGACCTGGTCTGGATCGCTCCAACGTTGGCACTCTTGCTAGTGCTGCCAGTGTCACTGTCAGAGGATGAGGAGCTACTATCTGACTTGCTCCTGGAACCTCTTCGACTCTTCTTCCGCTTGCCATCTTCTTTCCAAGGTTTTCCCTCGAAATGCAGGAGTGTGTGGTGTGCTTTGCCGCAGTCATCATGTCCACAAACTTTGTCTGAAGGACAATCTTTCTTCAAATGGCCAGGTTCAAGGCATCTCAAGCACAATCCTTTTCTCTGCACTAACTGCACTTTGTCCTCAAGTGATTGCTTCTTAAACTTGAAGCACTTAGCAATCTTGTGGCTCCTTCCATTGCAACAGGGGCATTTTTCCTGTTGCTGGCTGTCGCCGCCTTCCTCTGATGATGCGTTCACGTTTGCCGACCCCCGTGTGCCTCTGCCCTTCCTCCAATCCATTTCTTCTTTGATCTGCGGCTTAACGAGCGTGACGATAATTTCCATTTTGTCGTCAATCCAAGCACCGAAAGCTGCCAAATTCTCTGGAACAATAGGCGGTGAACGCATCCACGACTTCCACTCCATCGCAAACTGAACTGGCAACTTCCCAACCAACTTGTTGAGAAGCGTTCTATCCTGAAGATACTGGTCCTGCTTCAGGGACTTCACCGTCTCGATGAGGTGCTGCACTGTTCTTCCAAATGTGATGAACGTCTCCGGCTTCTGGGCGTCAGGGCTTTTTGTCTGTTCAGCCTTCTCGATCAAAGAGTCTATCACGAGTTCCTTTCTTCCAAAGCTTTGCTCCAATATCTGCAGGATTCTTGAGACGTTCTCTGGCTCGTTTAGCAGTCCGTAAACAGCGTCTCTCGCACTTCCCTGCAATGCTTTCCTCAATCGGATGGCGTTCTGCGATGAGTTGGTCTTTCCCTCTGGAGTAGTTCGCTGGAACTCGTTAATGAAGATGGGCCAGTCTTCTGCCTTGCCACTGAAGGTTGGTAGATCCTTTGGCTCCCACTCCTTATCCCCTCTAACTTCTCTAAATGCCATCTTCATCGCGTTTGCCAGGTCTCGAACACTTTCACCAGTTGCTTGCTGACGTACTTCATCTTCAAAACGCTCTTGACGTTGACGGTTTGGTCCTGGCGATTTGCGCATCCATTGTTTTTCTTGTCCATCCATAGGAAGTTCAGTTTGATACTGATTGTCCTTGTAGTTCCGCTCTGCAACAATTGGCTTTGGCTTGATTGAAGATGGACCTGGGTTGACGTTGGAAACTTGTTGTGGGTTGAACACAAACTTGTTCGGCTGGATACACGGCTCTGCTACGACATCGTTCTGCACTTGGACTCCTGCGAACGACTCATCAAGCCAGTTATGCACTTTTTCAGTCACATCTTCTTCATCTCCAGAAACGCCCAATTCCAACTCGTGTTCTTCTTCCATCTCCACAAGAATCTTCTTTTTCTGGAGCTCTTCTTTCTCTTTCATTAGCTCCTGGTCTTCTTCAAAGTCACGGATGGCTCTTTGCAACTTGGTCTTCAGAGCGTCGATTTCATTGTTGAGTTGTGACTTCTCTGCATCATCCGTGGCCCTGGCTTCCAGCTTTACGAGGTCTTCTATCTTGTCCTCCAGTTCCTTCCGAACCTTTCGGTGATCCACCTTCAGCTGGAATCGTTCTTCTTCTGCTTGGACTTCCACTTTTCTAATTGTGGTGGAGGCTTGACTTGATGCCGAGGTTTTCTTGCCGCTTGACTTCTTGCTGGACACAACTGATAACGTATCTCTGGACCTTGATTGCGTCATCCTTTGCTGGAGTGTCCTAAGTCGCGCTTCCAACTTAGATAACCTTTCTCGGCTTATTCGCTCTAGCACCTTGGCGTTGGTGCGCTCTTGCTTGATTCTATTCCATTGCTCAATCTCCTTAGCGGTCATGAAGTCCTGATTCCTCCCCTCGTACTTGTCTGCAATCGGCTGGACTGTCTTCAGTGTATTCTGAGCAGTATTCAACTCGAACTGTATGACGGAGATTTCTGCGGTGACTTCTTCAATTTCCTGCTGAAGGGTACGGCTCTTTCCAGCCCGAGGGGCTACCTCGCCCTGCCCCCTCAGTTGCCTTGATCCTCCATGCATTTGATCCGATGCTGTATCTTCTGCTGGGGCAGCTAACTCGCCCTGCCACCCCAGTCCTCCAACTGCGCCGCCGCCTGATTCTGCTGCTTCCTTTGTGGTCGTTGTCCCCTGGGTAGCTAACTCGCCCTGCTGGCCCAGTTGAAGGACTCCACTTGGTGTTCCTTGGGATGCACTTTGACCTTGCTGTCCCAATCCAGTGTATACTAACCTCAATGGTTGGATGGATGGTCGTTTTCCTCCTTCTGCCATTGTAACTTGGTTGGTATCACCGAACTTTGTTCTTCTTAACTGTCCTTTAAACCACTGATGATTTCGTAATCACTCCACCAAATGACGTAACCTTCGAGCTTCTCCGAATCCGTTGTCTCCCGGGTTTCGGCACCAAATGTTGTTGCGAGTGACTGATTTAAATGACTTAAACGCCAGGAATTTATGACGCCTTAAAAAGTCAAATCTGCAGGACCCACGGTTCTAATCTTACGTCGAACGGTGTTTCAGAGATGCGTTCCTAACAGCCTCACGCTCAACAAGATCTCAAGCAATGTGCACTTTTTCCTATGCAGCAATAAACTCCTATCTTGATAAGACACGCTTTACTGATAAGAACACTGCTCCTTTATTACAATCAATCTTGAAACAATTACTAATCAGTGGTTTTTAACAGTTTTTAGAATTCTTAACTAGTATATTTGATTTACAGCGTATTTAACTTAACGCTAACAAAAATCTTACAGAAAAACTTATTTTCCTGGAGCACTGAGTTTATCGGTCTCGGAAGTCAAACTCACACTAAACTTATTTTCTTCTTTTTCTTTCAAGTTCAACTAATACCATAATACATAAAATACTTACTTGCTATACTTACAGCTAGACTTACAACAGAACAAGAATAAACTCGATCTCACAAATGAACGGCGAGCAGTTCGCACTCTAACTGCACGACGACAAAAACGTTTACATACACACATACATACTTATTCTAAAAGTAACACGCAGTCGGTACAAAACGTAACCTATACGAAATACATCAAACAAAGACACTACTGAAACGATGCAAAAGTGCCACTTGAAAAGATACAATAGTGCCAAGCTGAAAAGATATAATAATGCCAAGCCGAAAAGATAAAATAATGCCAAGTCGAAAAGATGAAATAATGCCTTCTGAAAGACTGCAAAAATGCTACTCTAATCCTTCATCCTCCTCGACAGTATAATAGTAATCGTCAAGAGTTGCTTTATAATACATTGTTTCAATTGGGACATTTATCCTCAACGTTAGAAAACGCAAATAGATTCAAACGGATTTATAGTAATCAAAAATATTCCTCCTTGAACATTCAGTTTCTCACTATGCATATTCTGCCACATGAATTCATCGTATTTAGTGTTTTGAATGCGCAAGAAAGACTATGGCCACTTTGTGACAATTTGTGTCAACCAAATGGTACTATTTGCTCTATATATGACAGAAACGCTTTTGAATTCCGGAAGGTTTTGTCAAAAATTTCAGGAGTAAGAATCCTGTTGCTGTGTTATTATAGTACTTGCAAAGGGTGACTTACTGGTAAAGTTTCGCGACCTCAGACCATCAGGCACGGGTTTGAGAGGTCAAAATGTATCAAAAAGGTGCTTTAGAAAATTGCCCGCACAATCTACAATTTTAATGATAGAAGACCAAGCGTTTTTTCATCGTAATCAGAAGAAGATTGTCTAGGCAGAAGTTGTTTTAGGTTTTGAAATTTTGTCCCATAAAATTTCTCACAGTGCCCTATTCATGTCCAGTAAATTTCGTTAACCTTGCCTCTAGGACTTGAGAAACTTCTATTTTTTTAAATGGCGATAGAGCAAAATTAGAAGTCTGTGCGTATTTACTTCAAGCATTCATTAGAGGGAATGTGATATTTACGGCGTTATCCTACCTATCAAACTTTGATAAATTTGTAATACCGGAATACTTGAGTAAATAAAACCCGAACCGTATGGAAATACTCGTAATCATAGTCGCATTAAAGTGTACATATTTCTCAGTCATGTTCAGACAGTATTAACATGTAGGCATTTCTGTAATCATCGGAAATATGTAAAGCTTGCCAAAAGCTATAACAGCAAAGAGTGTTTTGTTTTCTATCTAGTGTACGGAGAATCTTTGAGTAGGTAATAGTTGTAACGATCGGCGTTATAGTGTGCATTTAAGTGTTATTAAAAAGCATATTTGTAACGTTGACGATGTTTAATGGTCCACCAAACGACTAAAACACCACCTCAGATTTATGCCAATCTGCGACACAGCATTTATATTTTCTGTTGTCTTAAGATAACAGAAAATGTTACAACAACCTGGCTTTCCATAAAATGTCCTGAAAATTGACGGCAATTACATTTATATGGAATTGCATTAATTTTGGTAAGCAATAGGATTTCTCAACTGAGTCAGTTAGTTTTCCTTCCTCACCAATTTTATACGCTAAGCTGGTAGAGCATACATTATGAAATTATTTAAACAGAAAGCAAAAATAAGGTACAATGTCCGTGGTGGAATGGGAAGTATTTTGTCCATTTGGCTGATGATGAGTGAAAGTGAAGCAGGGATGATTCAGTTTGTCAATTTGTTGACAAGTCAAACTGATTTTTAAAATATATACGCGATATGTGAACTGTTGGAATTCCCTCGGCCTTCCTTTTAGCGGTACTGTGTAATTGCGTCAAAATGACAAATTTTCTTGTTGGGAAAGGCGAGCGCCACTCACGTATGTTCTTGGGGAAGGCTTTGGTTTTAAGATCCGCAGTGCTTTTATTTTATGAATCCGATTAAACAACCACCATTTCTCTTACAGGAGTCCTCATCTCATACATCACTCATCAACAGACTTTGCAACACAGGACCTATATTAAAATAAAACACCTATTGAGCAAAGTTTACACTGATCGGCGTCATGATATCCAATATAAAAGAAACGCCAAGGAGAAAGCTTTTAAGATGAAAATCGATTTGTGTTCAAACTAAGAAGCTAAACAGCTTGTGATTAAAACAAACCGCTAGCTGACCATCCTGTACGCGACATTCCAATATTTTATAATCCTTGATTTGCAAAGCATTACCTATTAAAATCAGTAAAATATTTAATCGTCTTTCATACCGTTACAAAGTATCTGATAATATGCTCCTTACGCATTTTACTATTAAACATTTAAATCATTTGTTGAACGGTCATTTCGAGTCAATAAGAATCCTTTTAGTATCGCTACAATAAATTTATTGACATCGTATTGTTATGGATTTGTATACTTGTGGGAAAATGTATTCTGACGGTTAGTGATAAAAATATTTAATGATGGGCAATGCTAACAATCCATCATCACTGTGCGCTCGATACTCGACAAGATAATGTTTGCGCAATTGTGACATATATGTGTACAATTGTGCCGTATAACCTT
Organism: Sinella curviseta; assembly: GCA_004115045.4. Classification (NCBI taxonomy): domain Eukaryota; kingdom Metazoa; phylum Arthropoda; class Collembola; order Entomobryomorpha; family Entomobryidae; genus Sinella; species Sinella curviseta. The sequence continues at coordinate 1,586,681 of CM023199.3, read as the reverse complement.
GTGAACCGCGAAGTTAGGTCTGTTGTTGTCCGACTGTTTTGATAGCAGAGTAGTGGAAATGAGGAATCGATTGGACATGCCTTGGAATACAAAGGAAGATACCTGAAAACATACAATGACTCTGCCACGTTTGCCTGGTATGCGCCAACAGAGCAATATTTATGATCTAAATGAATTTTCGTCATTTTCTGAACATTCCGAGCAGTTTACCACTACAAACTGTCAACCTATCGACGAAAAAAATCTTTGTGGTATAGCTGTACAAAGTTATTCCACATCAATGAATGGAATTCATAAGAATGAACATTAATGAATGTAGTAAAAATATTCGGGTGGTGCAGCACGATGTTACCAATTGACAAAATATTTCTTGTGCTGTCAATATGTTTAAATTTTTATGGTTTAAGGAGGTTTCAAATTCCTGATTGACGCGATGAATCTTTGTAATCTTGTGACATGAAAATGTATACTACTTCGGCCCCAGATGCTGAGTCATGACTTTGATTTGTGTGCGCTTGCTCTGTGATTGAGAACACTGGAAATACTAGCCACTACTACCGTGATTTGTCCAAATTAATGTTAAGAATTTCGATTCGACAAACACAACCAATTAAATGTAAGCTTTATATCTGCCATGAATTTTAATAAACAATCTCGCCGACCACATCTGAGGGGCGGTCAAGCTTTTCACTTGCATAAAAGCTTAGAACAGTATACACATGTAGGTCTTACTTAAATTCGTTTGAAAAATGGTAAAGCTTTACTCCCATGTGGCGAATTTAAATAAATGGTAAACATTACACAAACGTATTGACATTCCGTTTGTAATGGCGATTTTTTGAATATTTTAATTAACACTTTTCATTTTCTTCGAAATTCTATTTTTTAAATAGAATTTTTCTTCAAGGAAATCCAATTTCTTCAGAAGCACTTTCACCATTGGAAATTTAAAATAAACCACGCACCACTATCCATGTCAAAGAATAATTTAGTAATTGAGGAAGATTTATTGCATTTTCATGATATCAAATTGTCACAATTTCACCCTTTTTACAGTCAAAATCATACCCTTTTCAAAATACTCAAACAAAAATGCCAAAAAGAGCGACACCTGTAAAACGTTTTAAAAGCGTTCGGGCAAAGTCTACAATAACGGCGTCAAGGGATAATATTCAAGACTTGCCAAGAAGCATTTTTTCAAGCGAAACTCAAAGAGTCATTTGCAGGTTCAAGACAAAGGAAATATCAATTTGGAGTAAGTGTCATTACAAGCAATTTGAGTAAAATTATTACATAAGACTAATGACATTTTTCCACAAGAACAACTAGTCGACCTAAACCTCTCTTATTTGAAAAACTTTTTTACGTCGTCATTTATAATAGTCGACATCAAATATTTACAAAACGAATTTATCATGGAAAAAACCATATAATGGCTTTGTGTATTTTTAATATCAAATTTTACCAATTAATTTGCATCTCCTAAATAGTTACCAATGATATTTGTCAACGTATTGTTCAATTAATAACTTTAAGCTTCACTCCGGCATAGTAGAATCGGCAAACTAATCACTTGAAAATAAAAAAACAGTACGTTTGTAGCCATTAAAATACTTGATTTATGAAAATCAAGTATTTTAATGGGAACGTATGCGATACCTGCAGTGTGCCTGCTATTATGAAAGCACTCCATCAAACACTATTGACACAATAAACCGTATATATATCGTCCCAAAATAATGCCCTTACGTAGTTTGTTGATTTCTGTTGACATTGCTTGCACAAACTTAGCGATTCCAAGTTGGAATTTCCAACACGTTGACGTGACGTCAACATTCTCGTCTGTCCGTCAAACAATATTTCCATGCCCAAAATATAATCCATGAATTCTTGGAATTTACAGCGTCCATGTTCCGAGAGAATACGTGAATCTGGAAAAAGCTTTAGCAAAATTAATCGGTAATTTTGTGGAATATTTATGAAGGTAGTGATTGCTCATTAGTATTCGATATATAAATTTCGCGGTGAAACGACTTATTATACACCAATTTTAATAATAATAAAAGATATTCCTACTTTCTTTCCGATTAATTGTAAATTTATCCCTCAACTTCATAAACTTGCAGATGTCCAGTTAGAGTAACATATACTCGTTGTCATCATTATGAATCAGGTTTCCAGATTTGATGGCGCAAGGATTTCAAATCTTTGCTATACAATGTGTCACTTCAGTCGACAAAAAGCTATTTCAACTGCAACCACACAAATAATGGAAATCGGTTCACCTTGTAGCAGGGACACCTGATTTTGATTATGTTGTTGGTGTATTTTCCAATTCAATTTAAGATGAATATGTTGAGCCACAAATGTATATGATATTAATGTTCCAGGTTTGTAATTTGGAGATATATAAGTTGGAACGGCTACCGTTTCGACACTTTACAATGAGCTTATGTTGTTATACAAACTGAAACGATGGGGCTTGCTTTTAATGTAACACAACTACATTTACACACTCGTCAAGCTACCAAATCGGAACTCTTGTATTGAACTACCTGTGCTTAAAAAAATTCCGCAGTACATAACATTGCTTTTAGTCGACGTCAGGCTAAAACAACGAATAGCCAGGATCGTAATAATGGTTTGATAGTCTCAACGTTTTATCGGCAAAGAAAATGAAAAGTCATCGACCGCATGTCTGGAAGCATTTCTACGGTAAATAATATTGTCACTATTCCTATATACATAATACCAGTGATCAAACGAAACTACTTTAAAGATTTTGAAAATAGAAAAACAAGCATGGTTGTCTTGTTGGAGGTCCGACCTGATGCATTTATATTTAAATTGAATATTTAAAACGTTATCTATCATAATCGTCACCTGAATGATTTGAAAAAATCTCATCCATACTTTTCCAGCAGAAGTTACTTCTTCTCAACGAAAGAACTGATCCACCCAAACAAACCCACTGGTTTCCCGGCTGGATATCTCTCTTCGTTTTAACCCAAATCATGTCCCTTGACATCTATGCTTTCTGAATATTATTGACATGAGACGAGAAGGGTTGAGATGAAGATATGAAGGTTGATTTTTCATACACAAAATGGCATTTTAATTTTCTCGGACAGTTCATTTCGTTTGGGTTTACAAGGAATCGATCAAACTTGAAATCAGTGTAACAATTTATAATATCATTAGTGTCACATAAGAGCTTTGTGTGGCTCGGCGCCATCAATAAATCTTGAGCCCACGACAATTATTTTCATAATGTAGGTGACAAGGTAGATAATTCCGAGGCGTAGAATTCGGTTTGCTGTGCAGTAAGTCGTAACGAAGAAAACGGCATGAATAATATTAGGTTATCCTATGGCGAGAGTAGGGACTTTGAACGTGATTGAGGTTAGTAAAATTTCGCAAGTATTCTCAAATATTTTTAACCTCACTGAGTATTGGTATTACGAAATTTAGATGTTAATCTTTTCATCTGTTACGAAAAAAGAGATTGACGTGTCTTCGTCATTCAGCACTACATTTTTATCTTTTGTGTTATCCTCGTAGCACGTATATACATGTGGAAATTTGAATGTACAGGACATTGCACAAGTGGTCGCTAAAGTAGAGAGTGTGGAGACATTTCGGTATTCCTGCGTTAGATTTCCGCGAATGGACATGCCGATATAGGAAATGAAATTGCAAGAATGGAAAAGTGGAGTTGCATTCGCAATATATCCTGCGCTGGTCTCAAGTAAACAGAAGTTGACATGAATTATCACTTTCGCGTTATGCGTTTGAAATTCCACAGTGAACCGTGGAATTTTGATTCATATAGGGAAGTTTAGATTCATGTTGATTTGCATGTTAAGCAAAAGTTCTATCAAACGATTTTACTTATATTCATGAATGGAGATGAAATAGCCGCCGCTGTGCCACCAATTTTCTATCAAGGTTTCATTTTCAAGAAACCAAGGTACGGTTTATGCATAATTTTTAGCCAAGTTTATCGTTGCCATCTTGAGATTATTATTATATTTCCTAGATACAAACGTATTTTAACTTGTAATGTGGATTTCGGGTTGATTGTTGATGACAAGTGAATTAATTGTGGAATCAAAGCAGATCAAAGGTGTAAATATTGTAGCGATGCTGTTAACAAGCCATTACACCGCACATAAAAAATTCAAATGAAATGGAATGAGAAATGGATTATTTGTGGCTCACATTTGTCATGTTTGCGTTTTTTGGTATGCATGCATGTTTATCATTAAAGTCAGAATCTCGTTACCAAACAAGGCGACTCTAACACAATCCAACTAGTACAATATTACAACTGTTGACTATTAATAAACATAATCATGTGTTGTGCATAATGTCTGCATTTGGTGTATATGTGTATTTTTCTCCCATTTTCCACACGTGCAAAACGACGATTCATCTAATGAATTATTTCGTAAGGTCGTCGGGTGATATTGTAGTAAGGGTATTCTAATAGCACAGATATGTCGGCAAATTGAAATTCCAACAAGCTGCTTGTGAAGCAAAATCTGAGAAAACTTTTCTAAAAGACTCATAAATCTATACAGTTTTTTTGTTTTTATTAACTAATTAGTGTCAGTTGTATAGTAATATGTATCTCAGTTTCTTATCTTATACAAATACTCAATTAACGCAAATCAACCATTTAACGAATCAAATTTGTGTGAAATACCTGCATATTATCTCTCTGTCACTTCATTTCAGCGAATTATGCTTGAATACAAGCCACATTTACTTGTCTTCATTTATGATGAAAGTTATTCGTATCTGCCACTTGTGAACCATATGGTACGACCATGGAACGAAAATGAATACACGCTGTTGATTGAAAGGATTTTTAAGGCAATCAACGTCCAAATATTCATCTCAATTTACTCATTCCATCGAATTTTCTGCTGTATTCTTAGAAGAAACTACAAAAGATAAAAACGTGTGCTTTCTGACAAAACGAAAGTGACAATTATTATGGCAGTTTGGCAAATATTTATACATAATGACTATATACCTAATAAACAATACCAAATCGAGTGAATTTTAAAACTGAGAATGGCAGGTAAGGTGTGATTGGTGGTCTTGGGCGGAAATGGGGTGTTACCTGACTAAACTACTCCCCGGGTTTTCCTCCTTGACCGTTGGCGCAACGAATAATAGGTCGGTCGCTGGGCTGGATAATCAGATTATTCGGCTGGCGATCGGCGGGGTCAGAGAAGCGGTTCTTTGACTTCAGACGGGAAGGCCAATATCACCGTACTAACTGGCTGGCATGTAGGAGGAAGGAAGTTGTCATCAGCTCGCGTTCCCTCGTGGTCTGGGTGACCAGTCCTCCGCGGTTCGGGAGTAACGGCCCTTTTAGAGAAACGATTGAAGGGAAAACGGTGGGTGCTCCGAGTGGGTGGAGTGGTGAGCTTCGCTGATGACGCTCACTCGACGCGCTGCTGCGTTCCGCTTCACTGAATGGAGGTGATGATGATGAGTAGACGCGCAATTAATTATAAACTGCTCGATGAATTTAATGAGCGGCCACACACGACACAGATTTATAGTTGTATTGGATCAGTATAGTCCAATTAAATAAATGTCTATTTATTTCGAATCGGTTTGTCTCTTCACAAACAAGTCAATTACAGTTTACACAATTTGTCAGTGGCGAGAAATCTGATGACTCGTCACTGATAACTCTCACTACAATTATATTTTCAATATTTTAAATATTTGAAACTCGAATGTCTCCACATGGGGATAATGCTTAGCAAATGGAGAGGCGGATAAAACACGTCTCTCTCGAAAAGCTACTCAAGAGGAATTACTTTCTCTACAGAAGACACGTCGACAGAATCACCTCCTCCCAAAAAGTTACCTATACAATATGTACTTGTGTTAGTCGTAATTCTTTTGCTACGGCGAAATAAATATATATATTAAAATGTGTTGGGCAGCGTGCTCTCAAAGAATGCTGCCGTTTGAATCTACGAGGTTGATGGTGAGAAGAGCTACAAAGTGCTCCTCACATCTTGTCAGATGTCTCCTCTTACCTCCTGGCATAATAGTGGAAGGCGACATATGTTCCTATTGATTCCGACATTTCAGAAACAAGTCAGCAACGCTCATAATCCAAACCACGTTTTTCAACGGGCTAGAAATATTCCACGAAATTGGAATCAACAATGATCTCATGCTCATTTATTCTTAGATATTGTCAATGCTCTGTTTGATGGCAGTGAAATCAAGCAGCGTCATATTGACAGTGTTAAATGTAAACTAATCATCTATCCAAGTTTCATTAATTTTTTCCTGTTTTTTCAGTGAGTCACAATAAAAGTAGAAGAGATCAAGTGCAATTAAGTTTCAACTCTCAAAGAGAAGTATAAGTATGTGAACTTCTCACTACATTTGCTGGCTAATGCACAATTTGATAACGTGAGAGGGGATAAAGAGGATTTAGTTGGAAGTGGAAGTTGTAACGGGGTGGTGGTGTTAAGGGTTGTAAACCAAATACTGTTAACAGTGTCTGATACTTTTTTAAAACGTAAATAAAGTTCTATCTATCTATCTATCTATGGAAGTGGATATACTTATAAAAGGAACTACAGTTGGAATGTGGAATATATTCGTTCTGTTTTTATAATTCCTTCTCTAACGCAGTCCCCGAGTCAATATCCATGTATAGCGTAACGCCGTCAATGGTAAGTTACGGACCTTTTTCGTTTTAATTTCAGGCCGATGATTTCACCTTTAGCTAGATCTTGTAACGAGACCAGTTTACGCGTATGAAATATTTTGAATTCCATCCGATCATATTCTCATTAAGATAATCAAACATTATCAATTCCACATTTCACAAGTTATTTAGTTCAATAACCATGATTATAGGCAAACAATTGCTGTTTTTGGATTTGGATTACAGTTGATATTTTTGGAGCAAATAAATTTCGGTTGCGAGCAGATTCAAAATAGTCAAGAAATCGAAAATCTGCTGCAGATTATAAGGACTGTTCAAAACGAAAACAAACAACCTGTCACCGCATCAAAAAGTTTAGCAATTGAAAAATAACCGATATTATAAAAAATATGGAACAGTTTTATTTTAAATTACTTTCCACTTTTTTCTAGAATGCTATTTTCACCCTAAAGTGTCCCTGACATTATGGCCTGTGTTTTCAAAATAGAATAAAGTTATCCATAAAATTAGCTCGAATTAGTTTTGTGATGTGTGGAAGTGGATGAGTCCAAGATTAAAACGGGAATGTTACGATTCGGGTGTCCCAATAGGGCAACACGCTATAATAATCTCGGGCTTTCACGTTTGAACTGAATCTGTTACTGAAATTCCGGCTATCCGCTGACGAAGGGGAGATGCACTAGAATTAGCCACAAGGAACATAGTGGACAAATTTCTGTCATTGACTTATGTTCAAGCAACTCGTTAAAACATCACATTTTTGAAACAGGATGTATAACTGAATCAATTGAATGTACCATATATACATATCTAAGCACTTACAATAATAATTCCTGTTATCATGGTTACCGTTCCCATGTAGGCAAATTACTGGCCAACTTTCCTTGTTAGCTCGACGACTTTTATGATTTAAGAGTTACAAAGCGCTCTCGGAATAAAGCGGTCAACCTCCATAAGAATAGGAAGGTTATTGCGCCGTTTAAATAAAAGTTGTTCCTTCCAATATGTAAATTAAGCACAGATTCGTTGCAATGACGTTACTAACACGGAAACATGGTTTTACATTCACATGATCAGGATTAAGCTTTGTCAAACATCTAATGTCTCTTTTGAACAATATTACGACAACTAACCTTTTTTCTGTTCATTCCACAAAATTTGTGATAATAGTGATAACTTCAAATAGAGATCTTCAAAGTCCTGACGCTAAAAATTTTGCAAACTAAGCTAAAATTTGTCTGAATTTTAGTCTGAAAAAATGGATGCTTGGCAAGTTTGGAATGTATGTCTTGACGCCGGTAAGATACACCTCATCCAAGAATAGTAATGTTATGTTTAAACAATACACATGTTTAAACACGTTTTAAAACGTTTATTTAAACATGTGTATACATTTTTGAATACACAAATACAGTGCACACAAAACAAAAAATAAAAAACAATGTGTTTTTACCAATAAACAAAACAATAAACACGTTTTAAACATGTGTATTTGAATGTTTATTTTCCTTTACATCTTAGTAACTTTTCAAGTGCAATCAACTTTTAAACAATTACACCCATATTTCCGGGTACTTAAAAGTTAGTCATCAAGAGTTTTAAGTCAGAGAATGTTTGTGAACTAATAGTAAAATATTTGGAGAACGTTTTAAATCATATTACGCTGCCCCAATGCTTCTTGTGGACATTTTCCCGATCCAACAAATAAATGAACTGGAATTTTCAGTAAAAATTACACACAATTAGGTGTTACTGCTGCTAATTAATTCAAAGTTTCCCACTTTTTAAGATCTTTTCTAATATTCCACAAATATTTGGATTGTAGGAACAGTAAATTGAAACCTAAGAGTTGTTTGCACATAGCGGACATAAACTAAAATTTACGTTTTGATGTATTCAATGCCAAGTCAATAAACAAAAATAAACGTTTATTTATGTTTATTCACAAAAACAAAACGAAAATAAACAGATCTGGAGCAAAAATAAACAGATTGAGATTTTTTGAAACATTTACGCAAAAAACAAAACAAAATATTTGTGTATACACATGTGTATTTTATAACATTACTATCCAAGAAGCTTAAAAACATTTTAGACGTATGCTTCAAATTTTGTCTCTCGAAGATAATTTTTGGCGGTTGTATAACTTTGACTATAACTAGGACGGGTGTAAACCCGAATTAAAAAACTACCGGAAACGTGTTGTGTGTGAAATTGAGACATTTGACACTAAGCTCTCCTTCCTAAGCACGAATCTTGAATTTTTCGAAGAATTTCCTAAATAATATATTTTGAACCTTTTGTGACCCTGTGACCCGTTGGGGTCATGGAGCCACCACTCCGACATTTGACCGAATTGACCCATGGTGTCACGATAAAAAATGATCAGCTAAAAATTCTCTATCAGATAAGCGAATAAATTTTTTTGCCCATTATGAAGTATGGGGGACCTTACCCCCACCATTCCCCTGGAAGCCCAAAATCAATAGCGAACTTACTTTTGCCATAAGGTACCTCCATGCAAAATTTGAACCGAATCGGTCAACGTGGAGAGCAGTAATCGTGTTCACAGACACACAGACATACGGACACACGGACACACGGACACACAGACACACAGACAAACAACTTAATCGCATTAACTACCTTTCAAGCATTACATGCTTCCGGTAGTTAATAACGTAAAATTATTATAACAATTTGAAATATTGAAAATGCAGCAAATTTTACCCAATCAAATACTTGTAAGCGTGACGTGAACATTGCAGCGGAAATTTTTAATCTTCCATTGCCTCGAAAAAGTGCTTATGAACATATTGGGTTTCCTAGCCAAATCATGGCTTTTAAAGCATGAATTTCAAAGAGTATGAAAATTGTTAATTGAAATCTTCAAAAAATTCTCATTTGCGAACTGTCAGTATGAAGAAATTGAAAAAAAACAGTTTTTTATATTTTATTTAAATGCACCAAATGTGAGTAAAGATTTGCCAATTTTGCAAATATCTAACAATAAGTAAGATATATGTATACTCTTCAATGGTTATATTACAAGTGTAAGATTGACCGCCATTCAACGCTGTGGCCGAGATTTTTTATTAATATTCAGGACATTTGTAGCGTCCTCCTCTATTTCTGGCTGTCGAATCGAAATTCTTAGCGTTAATTTATGTAAATGACAGAATTAATGGCTACTATTGGTGTAAATAGTAGCCATGTCTGTCAAAAATTTTTAATAATTCTTAAATGCATACATATATAATGACACCGATCGACACAAATAGTACCTAATCCAAGTATTAGTGTACCACAGATTCAAAGATGGAGTGAGTTTGTTTGGTAACCTGATGGCGTATCATTTGGCTTGGCATCAACCCTGGCAATGCCAATACAAAAATTATTCCATGTAACCGTATAAAGAAGTTGAACATAATTATAATTATAACCATTTAACTGCAAATATCTTTTCAAACAACGCAACTAATGAAGTTTGTGTTAGACGTTTCTTGTGTAGGATGGTGTCGTACATCACAAATTCTATCAAATCAAAGTTTTTATATCAACAAGCCATAGGAATCTGGAGAAGATCTCCACGAGAACTGGGCCGTATTTTGATGTTTGCAGATTTGTAAAGATATTTTTTCTTGTGAAATGCTCCAATGGACAAAACTCAGGTAAAATCATGAAAACGTGCAAGGGTCGTGTTTCCTTCTACCCTTCTCACGATACAATCATAATTTTTTACAGCTACTGCTTAATATTTTCGTCACCTTGCACTGGCCCATTATTAAAATAAAAGTGCAGAACTCTTCATGCGAAACTCACTTCAAAATGTGTTCCAGTTATAACATAGGAAAATTTCAGCAGAGTACAGCTTTTGCAATGCTACAATAGTTTCGAGAAATTGGAGGTAAAGGAAGCAATATATTTTTATCGAGTTGGAGAAAATACAACAGTTTGCCCTTCATTGTACCTTTAACAAAGTCATAATATTGCAGTTAGTAGTGTCACCTATCATGAAGAACAAGCAATTTTAATTGGAATTAAGCCATCACTGAGATAGCGGATGCGGAATGAATTATTACAACGAGTGGTGCCGCAAGAGAGCGTCCCATCTTTCAACGTCCCAAGTATTTTCCCGGTCCCCATTCAACATTTACTGGCAAAAGATAAAACAAACTAAAGAATTCGGCAGGTCTGAAAATCTGTTGTGATAAACAGTAGCCTCGAAAGAGGCAAAGCATTAGAATTATGTCAATATCCTCACATTCATAAGATTGAAGCTCTACCGAATAAAATATGCTGGATTCAGATTTTCAAAGAGAATGTGCTAAAACAAAACAAGCATTCAGACGAACGCCACACTGGCAATTAAATCTGAAGGGTCGTTCACATCTACAGTTGAACCCAATAAATTACTATTATCAAATTGAACAAGACAGAAAATCCTGATCGGAATTCTTGGTGACATTCCCGGATAAAATGTCGCTGCTATCCCTACCCTCTACCCTGTCACGAAAACTAAATTAGTTTTGAAACTTTTGAAAATTGGAAAACAAATAAGATGTTGGAAAGTATTAAAAATAGGACGAAAACATGTCACATTGTTGCAATGATTAGCTTAGCTCAGAGTAACTATAATCATAAGTACAGTGCGAAAAACACGACCCTCTTTGATATTGGTCTCATGTGCATTCATTGAGAGGTTCTATGACAAAAATAACGTATGCCAATTATTGGGTTCCGGATACCTCTCTGGTGGGTGTGGTGGCCAAAAGGGCATGCGCACGGGAAAAATTGAAAAAAATGCAATTTGAGTTGGTGCAGTCTGTAGACAGAGAGATGTATTGAAATCAACTAGAATGTATTTGGTACTATTTTGTATGCTCTATTCAACTCAGAAAACTGATTGTCAATCGGACTTCCCTATTTCGAATTGTGACCAAAACAGTTTGAACTTCATAATAATTTTTGCAACTTTCCAATTTAACAGACGATTTCTCGGCTCGCCGAGCTTTGTTTGCGTCATGCGATAGCTAGTTTTAAAGCGCAAGAAAAACTGTATAAGTGCACGCTCGTAATTACGCATGCGATCCAAACGTATTAACCCGCAATTCTTAAAAGGAAGCTACAAACCATTCCACAATGCAGATTAATTTGCGTACCATTCCGTCCCATGTCGACGGATTTTCTTGGTTCTTGCGGCAAATGACAGCTAATTCATCGGAGCAAAAATGTGCAAAAATTTACAATTCTTTGCGCATGACAAAAATTACTCGCATTATAATAGAGATTGCGCATTTTCTCAGTCTGCCCCCACATATATTGTCGCACACCGTACACGCACAAAATCGCATGCGTAATTACGAGCGTGCACTTATACAGTTTTTCTTGCGCTTTAAAACTAGCTATCGCATGACGCAAACAAAGCTCGGCGAGCCGAGAAATCGTCTGTTAAATTGGAAAGTTGCAAAAATTATTATGAAGTTCAAACTGTTTTGGTCACAATTCGAAATAGGGAAGTCCGATTGACAATCAGTTTTCTGAGTTGAATAGAGCATACAAAATAGTACCAAATACATTCTAGTTGATTTCAATACATCTCTCTGTCTACAGACTGCACCAACTCAAATTGCATTTTTTTCAATTTTTCCCGTGCGCATGCCCTTTTGGCCACCACACCCACCAGAGAGGTATCCGGAACCCAATAATTGGCATACGTTATTTTTGTCATAGAACCTCTCAATGAATGCACATGACACCAATATCAAAGAGGGTCGTGCTTTTCGCACTGTACTTATGATTATAATTACTCTCATGCAAAACTCCGAGAGATAAACGTCTGCAGGTGGGTTGGTGGCTATTCTTCGGTACAGAATTACACCACGGACATTTTTTACACAGGCACCCGTGCGGTCGGACATTACTCCGGCCGGTCTCTTGTTCTACCGGACTAGATTTACACACGCCAATCTTTTCAGTGGTCAATTTTTCAATCTACTAAATCTTGGACGGATTTCCATAGTATTTAGATAGACCATATTCCATGTGATTTGATTCCACGTATTCTCAAAAAGTACGATGTATAACTCTTGAACAGTTCTTGGTGTTCATTGTTGTCAATCCACTGTCGGTTTAATATCTAATCCTCTATCTTGACGACGGTCAAGAGTGTTGGTATACGCTTGATTTTCTAATACATACAGAATTTTGAGTTAGACTAATTGCATATTTTTACTATTATGGCCCTGGACTGCGGTAAAAATAACCATGAATAAAATCCCCATTTCAAATACATAGTAACGGAACTCAGTCTCCCATCAAGAGGAAGATACCACCGACTTTTTTGGAGAAATTGCCGATTATCTCTGCAACCATTTGAACAATAAAAAAATCCTCCACGTAGTATGTACTCCAAAGTCTTGGGAGCACAAATTTGTTTAATTCATGTTTATACAATTAAGTACTGCTGAGAAGAGACCAAAACTGTACTAAAAACTATGAATGTACATTTACATGTACAATATGAAATTTTCGATCTCTGGCTTGTCATGTGGCCTCATTTTCCAACATTGGTTATGTAACTTTCAAGCTACCAAACACCCTTTATTTTCCTTGTGCTGGCTACTTAAATGACATGATGTGTATATTTTAATTGCAAGACATGATTAAAACAACATAATTTTAAAAACATAAGGAACCCGATCACATTCGGAATCCAATATTTATGTTTTTCAGGCTTAAGATGAATTGAAATTACGACAGAATCCGTTGCAATTATAAATGCATATGCTTATTAAGCTTTTTACGCAATAAAATTCGTAGTATATCATGTAAAATATAGGCCAATATCTCAGTTTTCCATAAAATGACTCTACGGCCAAATGGGTCGTAATATTTTTATTTGTGATTTCGGAATCTAAATATCAGTGATAAAGTAGCTATTTTTATGGACGAGAAATTATATGTCTAAAACAAATGGATTGGAAAAAGTAAGTATTGTAGGGATTGCCAAACCCTGTTGTGTACATCTAGGCGTATAAAAAGACATCCGTTATTTCATTGGTACGCTGTATGCAACTATACGAAGTGGAAAAATTTACATCAATGGAAAAAAATGTACATGTAAATATTTGCAATGTAAGTCAAGTCCGGTAGAAGAATAGTCCGGCCGAAAAAATGTCCGACCGCACGAATGTCCGGGTAAGGATTGTCCGTGGTGTAATTCTGGACCGCATAATAGCCCGGATCCCTCTGCAGGTACGCCAATAAATGCGTCCTGCAATTAGATAATGTTGCTGCATGGTATTCAAATTCAATAACATACTTTCTGCCGAATTCTAACCACATTGATGTAAAAGAATATGGTACGAGTTCTATTTCATAAAGTTCAAGAATTTGTTTCTGTATCCCTTCCTTGCAGAAGACTATTGGGTGTCCGCATTTATCTTGAGATTAAATGCCGTAATAACGTCTATGAATTATGAATTATTCATGTATATGAATTCAACTATAAGCAAGGAGACAGAAATGTGTGCTAATTTTAACTTACTACCGTCTTGACGAATTAGGATATTTAACGAAACCATTCCTGACCTCTGAGGGTACATATTGAAGGGTACATGTCAATGCTTGTATATTTACATGGGAAAACAAAACTCTGGACAAAATTAGAATATGCGACATTAAACCACTAACCACCATCGACGTAAAACCTGTTGGGTTTAATCTCAAGCAGGTCGTTCACTTTGCTAAACATCATTATCCAACGCCGTTTAACACACGTGATGCTAATTTGTGTTATAATTTCAGGCAGGTCATACCACTCCAAACTTGGCTTTCCTTTTCATTTGAACTCAAATGTAAACTCAAATGTTTCGGGAGATGTTTTGAAAATCAGATTCTTCATTGTCGTTGCAACTTTGCATTGCGCTTATTCTGGATGATATATATCTCACATAAGTCTCTTCCAAGACAGCTCCGTAAGGTAAACGTACATCGATAGAACCGACGGCGCATTTTGTAATAGGTGATATCCGTGTAATAATAAGGGCAGCCTCTGCTGTTCGCAATATTTTGCAATTGAAGTTAAAATCACTAGTAGAAAAGGTGCTCGCTGAGTTAATGGTCCCGTACAATCTGTTTAAGTATTTACTGAACGAATATGTACGATCTGATGGCATATATAAGGCAAGCTTACAAATTTAATTCAATTTCTAAAAGGTAAAAAAACATTTTGGAACCTCAAGTACACGACTTGTGCTCCTTTACTCTCTTGTCCGTGGACGACTAATCTCACATAATCCACAAATGTCTCCATTTTTCGTTAATGAATTCTGACTTTTTGATGTACGAAAGATGATGCATTTTCATATTTAAATTACGCGTAATTTTCGTCGGAAAGGTTTTCTCAGAAAATATTGTATTTTTGATTGACGTAGGTTTTGCCAATTACTTATTAATACATTCACCGTACACAGAGGCAGAGCTGTGCATCAACAGAATTGTATGAATATCTGCAACACAGAATACCATATTAGCCATCCAAAATAATTAATTGTTTACTTTAGTCGCCTGGTTCCCAATAATGTCGTGTTCGCATGCTCGTAACAGGATCTTAGGCACCTCAACAATTACAATACTGTTTGCTTATTCGCAGAATCTTATAGTGACTTATTCGTAATAACATCTGGTACACATTTCAATTGACAACACAATTTTTTTGTTGTGATTTTATTAAACACATGACGGCATAAAAGATTATTAATATGAGATTCGTTTCAATATTCGTTTCCGACTACCGTGGTTACTTTGTTGAGCACCGCACAAATTTCAATTTACAGGGCGTTCCGGATTCGCCTCTTTCGTGACCTGAAGCAAGTTATCGCTATAGTATTCTTGTAGCTTCATTTGACTATTTTGTTACGTATTTACCATTTTCCTATTTGTATAAGGTAGCTCATGTTTAATCTGTTTAATCCAAATTTACAAATCCAGATGCTACGCATATGGTTAAGGCCGGCTTTATGCTGCACTATACTATTTTCAATCTCCTTTTGACCACACGAGATTATGGCTTGCCCTAACGGAACTGCGAGACACTGTAGCACATGTCCATGCGGCTGGTGGGATCGAAATGGTTGTTGTCGTCCTGCAACACCTTCAAATGCTAATTTTAGTTACTTCATGTTGACAGATAACAGTCCCATTGTTGCAATGTTCCCATATAACGATGACGCTAACTATATTACCCAACTTCCAAAAATGTAGAAACATTGGTGATTTTCAGTGAAAATGATTATTGTCCTGATCAGAATTTAAATTACGATTTCCAACGAAGTTACCTTTTGCGGGCACTTTTAATGAAGGTCCATGCCAATTTTCAGCAAAATCGAGCACAATACCTGCGAGAAAAATCTTGCCCTTTGTGAAGTATCTTATCGCAATATATCCCGTTGTATCAACTTATCCCATTCAATGGAATACATTTTCAAGCATAACTTTGATGATGAATTCCAAATGATAATAATTCCCGAAGTCGTTACTTTCGGTTTCTCCCTCTTCCGATTGATTTTGAAAGGCAGCTATTTTTCATCCATCAAAATTTACGGAGCTGGTAGTAATTTATCCTACGATATTTTATTGAAAAAAAAATTCTATTGACTAGTAATTACTTAATTTGGATGACAAATTACTGCCATGTTCAAACAATTATTATTTTGAAATTTTGGCCCCAAAAAAAAGAATATCTAGGGCCAATTCATTAGTGTATCCTGTGACATTGCTATTAACAAGTTAAACATACATACATATGTCATTGCAGTCAGTTGATGTGACAAAAAATTTGAATGTCTTAATTTAGTATCGAAGTTGTCAATATCTGTCGCTTGAATACCATATGATGAGATGATACTACGGACATGAGGAACCGCTGTTGATTGAAAACAAATGTTTCAAAGCGACATATCTAATCAATTTGCAGATATTCGCAGGAGCTACTGCGTTTCCTTGAGCCTATTTTATATTTCTGGAAGGCGCTTCGAAATAAAAATCACGCATCGCCTTCATGACAAAAAGCAAATGTCTGTGTTTATCAGAGCGTTACAAATAGGATTGACAATTGAATACACGCTACTACTGTAAACCTTATTAAACAAATTATCAAATCCGCAAATGTCAGGTACATTTAGATTTATGGAATATGAAATGTAAACTACTGCAGCACTCAGATCTCAAACCATGTTCTTCAATCATCTACGACAACTCCAGAATGTGAACCATGCTATTTTCCTGTTACTCTATAAATATTTCGTAAATGCAAATGTTCAGTTTAATGGAAGTGAAGTCTGGCAGCGTCGTGATGAAGTCACTAAATCATTTAATCTAAATGCATAATGATTAACTTTGGACAATGAACCTGTAACTTTTAAAGAAAGTTAAATGTACACAAAATACATTTTCCTCCTCATCTCTTGTTAAATGACTCAGATGCTATCTTGATATCTTTATGATCGGTGCCAAAATCACAGACTGGAATCTTTGAAACCATTACCAAGATCACATATTTTGATCGGTAATTATACCACGGCAGTCATAACATAATCATAATGACCCATGATGACGATTGTACGTTGAATAATTAATGTACGCTGCACTAACTCCTAACTCGTTATAATACGCTAAAGAAGTGCAAGCATTGTGTTGCTCTTCAATATTTTATATTTCCAAAATCGATAATTCTAGTGCATTAGTTATTCTAATACTCCACCTTGTATTGATGATATTAAGTAGTAGGTTCTACTACATCCTACTCGTCCGGCCAATGAGTCGGAGAGAATCTCGTTATTTAAACATTGAGCAATTGTTTCTAGAAGAAGCTGGTAATGCCACGGAATGATGTGGATACCTCGATATCTCCGGAATCACTGGCAATCTCTACCTGTGTGAATTTTTCGATGGCCATTTCTAAACAGTACGGCGCCGTTTATTGTAGATTAGGCTCGATACGTTTCCAACATTGATCCAGGTCATCCAGGTGTGTGTACATGGTTGTTGCTACTGATTCTAACAGAATTTGTTAACATTCGTAATGCATTTAAACTCTTAATTAACGCGATAATTCAAATTTAGTTTTCGCTTTCCCAATGCAGTAAACACTCCATAAGGTCTAGACAATTCATAAGCAAAACATCCCATTGGGTGCATAACTAGATGTTTGGATAGTCCTACCAATGATGAGAAAGTCAGTTATTTCAAATCTAAATCCAATACTTTCAGGAACTCAGTGTTTCGGAAAAGTTTAATGAACGTAATTCAAGGTTTTATTTCTTGTTGTCAGGAAAAGAATTTGCATTAAAATAAGGTCTGCCCTATTAACCTGTTTCTCCAATAACTGTGTTGTGCATCAAAAATGGAGTAACGGGTGTCCACATTTCTCAAAAAATTACATTTCAAATTTAATTAGCCCAGAAGCAAAAAGTGCTGAAAGGGCGGTTTCCCAGTACACCATTAATGGATTTTGCCGCCAGTTGGGAATCATTTGTCATTTATTTGAATTACTAACGCCAATGGTTTATGTCGGAGAGTTGTGCTCGATTTGAGTTTGTCAAGTTACTAGCTCGATTTGGTAATAGAATCCGTGTAATTTAGAAAATACAATGACATCATCAACATTTTCGTTTGACAAAGCGTAATGTAAAATGTATCAATGACATCACATG
Source organism: Sinella curviseta (assembly GCA_004115045.4). Taxonomy (NCBI): domain Eukaryota; kingdom Metazoa; phylum Arthropoda; class Collembola; order Entomobryomorpha; family Entomobryidae; genus Sinella; species Sinella curviseta. The sequence goes on along the minus strand of CM023199.3, from coordinate 1,568,249 downwards.
AAATGACGAGGAATGATGAATATGACGAGTAAGCAGATGACTGAACAAAAAATGAAAAATACTGCGTCAACGCTAACGAATGTTTTCAATTTTCTCAGATTCATTCGTCCAGTGCAAGTATGTACGTTCTCCATCATGAAACCATCACGAAACGCGCAAGTTCAGTCAACATTTCGTTTTTCTGCAATATAAAGACTGAGGAGGTGGTTAGGATAGGAATTGAGTGAATTAATTATTACAGTATAAGAATTTATAGTTACCACGCAACTAGCAAATTCAAACTCCCAAGAGATTAGAATAATGTTGTAGGATTGATTTTAGCTAACGTTTCCGCTATCGGATAGTAAATGCCAATGAGACTCACTCGAAATTCAATAAGGAGCAGAATGCGGGGTAAGGAAGTAGAATTGGCGCTTCTGAATGCTCCGTGGCAACATTATTACTGTTTCAATTAATCATTTATGAAAATGTGAAAAACTAAAAAAGTCCTAAAACATAGGGTATTGTAAGTAAGGCCTGATTCGATGGTTCTGCGACGAAGCTTACCCGTTATACCTGCTCACCGCGAGTACTGAACAACCTGGGTTAAATAAATATTTCGTTGACGTAAATATTCCGTTTGAAGGAGTTGACATCTGACAGGGTCTTACTGACAGCAATAATTTTTCGGCGGTTGTCGTATAGTTTTTCATAACGTTTCAGTGAAATAAACAAAAGCTTTTTAATGTACGTCCATCTTTGTATTAAAACCGCAATACTCGATAAATACTTCATGCAATATTCCGTCGCATCCAATTTTGTAACCCATGCGGATCACTTTTTTCAGTTCATTTTCAAAACCACAAACAAGTAATTTCCTACTTTGATGTAAGTGCAATCCTTTCTCAACTCCTCACCTACTTTCTTACCCGTTTGTCCTCAAATACCGGAAGATCTAAACAACATCAAGTCTGATACTTTATAAGAGAGGGAAAAGTAAGAATCTCAATGTTCCATTTATCAAGCCGTAATGGAAATGACTTTATAAAACATTATATTTCTTATCTTCAACACAGTAATGAAATTCTTCATGATCACAGAAAGCAATGCGTGTTGCCAAATACTGTGAAACCAATATTTCCTATGACTATTTGTCTCCAAAATAACGAAAATTATTCAAACGCCGTAATTGAGGTATGCTTGTATTTATAGCTATTGGCGTAAAAGTGCTGTGTACTTTTCAGTGCATTTGTTAATCGAAAGGTAATTCTGATTCGAACAAAACTTGATTTATTCATTTCACCTCAAAGAAACCAGAAAAGACGAATATATGGGATTCATGTGCACTTTGTTATGCACACAAAATTGCACGACAAACGAGAGAGAGAGAAAAAAAGTGAATTTATTATTTCCTCTAAATCAATCTGATGAAACATCAAATTGAATATAGAGCACATTTAAAATTCATTAACCCGCTCAAAATTTTTACCTCTCCGATTTTGCTCATACAGTATGCAGTCAAGCGAAACTGCAAAATGCAAAGTTTCAGCGGCCTCCTATTAACATAGGGTCCGCCAGCCCCAAATGTCTGATTTGGCCTATGTTAAATTTAATCTATGGATATCTATATAACCTATGGAATCTCCGTCCAAAATTAGTGGGTGCATTTTTTGTCGATTTTTGATTCTGCAGACACGTCGAAAGTTACCGGTCTTTAAAGTTTAAAAATCTGCCCAATTTTCGGTTCTCGCAAATTATCGAAAACTGACAATTTTGAGGAGCTGTCAAATCGTAGTAATGCTACTGAGGAAACTTCCAAGATATACGTTTGGAAGTCCTATAAATGCGCTTTCTGATACGTATTTGATGCTCCCCATATGTTTACCACGAACGCTGTAAACCATGCATTAATATAGTCAATTTTGGAACCTTTTTTATGATGGATTTTCGATAGTTTCAAGTCGTCACGTCTATAAAGTTAGTTAAGTAAAAAATGTGCTAATGCAGAAAGATGGTAACGGTAAACTTTCCCTTACCCTTAAACTTTCCCTTACCCTTACCCGATAAACCTACCCTTTCAAAACTGGTAACGGACATATAATACACAATTCAAATATTTTGTGTCTAGCGATTAAGTAGCTTGTTGAATATATATGTGAACCAATAATTTCCATGTTTTCCCAGAGTCGTGGTACAAAGATTTTTGTTGTTGTTGTTGTTGTGGCGTGGCAAGTCTTTGGAACCGATGATCGTGGACCAAGAATGAAGATGCAGCAGCTTAGGTTTAATTTGAATATATGCTAGCTTTAACTATGATATTTGTTGATATAATGTTAATTGCAATGAAATATGCTGAATAGTATGTAGCTATTGTATGCCATATCATAGTGTTGAGTAATGAAATTTAACTTAGTTGTAATTGTTGTATTTTAGGCGATCGATCCTTGTAAATTGTTAGAAAGATAGTTAAAGCCTAGTTAAACGTGTGTACTAAATATTAGGAAAATCGCTACAGTCGCACATGTTAAAAGTAAGGGTCAAAGTTGAGTGCATTTAGTATGTAGTAGCATGCGTCATGACCGTAGTGTGACGTAGTAGTCAAGGTAGTGTAACTCTATAGTTTGTTTACTTTGTTTACTGAACGTTACGTCAGCCGCGTGGAGAAGCAGAGAGGGTATATAAGGAGGAACGCACGTAACGTAAGTGTCTGTCTTGCTGCTCGAACGGTCAGCAGTGGCCGATTTCGCTGCCGTTTAATTGTCGTTAGTCTTAGTTGTAGTTTTTGAGCTGGAGCGTTGTCCAGCCAGAAGAATTGTAGTCTAAAGTTTTGTATGTAATTATTTTGATAGTTGTTCTTACGAATAAACACGTGTAAAATAGTATTTTGACTGTCTTGCGTGTTTTTACTTGTCCCACCCTCCATCATCTATCTTGTCAACCAACATCATAGTTAACAGTCCTGAATTATACTGAGCATCGTTACAACACTTATATTCCCTATCCCAATGTCCATTACCAGTTTTGAAAGGGCTATCTTTCCGCATTAGCACATTGTTTATTCTACCAAGTTTATAGACGTGACGACTTGAAACTATCGAAAATCCATCATAAAAAAGGTTCCCAAATTGACTATATTAATGCATGGTTTACAGCGTTCGTGGTAAACATATGGAGAACATCCAATATGTATCAAAAAGCGCATTTCAAGGGCTTGAAAACGTATATCTTGGAATTTTGCTCAGTAACATTACTACGATTTGACAGCTCCTCAAAATTGTCAGTTTTCGATAGTTTGCCAGAACCGAAAATTGGGCAGATTTTTAAACTTTAAAGACCGGTAACTGTCTGCAGAATCAAAAATCGAAAAAAAGTGCACCCACTAATTTTGGACGGAGATTCCAAAATGCCTTTAACATTTGTAATCGGAGCACAGTTTTTAGAGATATCCATAGATTAAATTTAACATAGACAAAAACAGGTATTTGGGACTGGCGGACCCTATGTTAATAGGAGGCCGCTGAAACTTTGCATTTTGCCGTTTCGCGTGACTGCATACTGGATGCGTAAATATGAGCAAAATCGGAGAGGCAAAATTTTTGAGGGGTGTCAATGAATTTTAAATGTCCTCTTTATTAAAGGGTTAAGGAAAATCAAAAGGAGTCGTGATAGACCTTTCTGCTTTCAGGAATACACCCTCATATCTTTTATGAGTAATGTGATTGCTTAAGATAAAAAATGTTTATTGTAAATAATAACGATGAGGTTCAGAAATGAAATTAGGAAGAACAAGTGACCATTGCAGTAGTCACGAGGTGTTCCTTTAAACATTATCAAATGCATACATCATTCTTCTTTGAATAGTTCACAATATAGGATCTTGACGCATGAAAGGAAATTTGGGAAAATTAATCCATGGCAAGGCACAGATTTTAGTCCCAACCAACTCCCGAAGACTAAAATTGAAAGCAAATTATTACAAGACTCTGAACTTGTAATGATAAAATTAACAAAGCGGCCCAGTACAGATTTGAAAACTCTGTATTTTCCGAAGCCTGCAAATTTTGTAACAAAATTTGTGCTAATTTCTTTGAACGATGGCCAGATCCAGAATTATACATCATAACTGCTTTGCTTGTAACTTCCAGACTTCCATTTTTCCTCATTGTTCTACCAAATAGATATTTAACACGGGATGATAGGCAGACACAGAGCAAATGTAATTCTTGTGTTAATTTGGCCGTCCTTTAATATAATTCCGGGCTTTGTACTGTAATAACACGAATAAGAATGTACACACAGTAGGACAGCATCATTTAACTTCACTTGATTCTTTTTATTACTACAACCCGTTTCGTATAAGGGCTTACCAAAATAATTATTACAAGCATAACTACACCGGTTAAGAGCCAATGTTGATCTGATTCTTCCTATATATTTCGCAAGTGCAAATGTTGGCGGCGTGGAAGTGAAGTCTGTCAACGCCATACCTATGATGACTGATCAACTTTGCAATGTTCATGGAACTTTATTCCGGTATCCATCATTTGAAATGATTCATTTCTCTATTCCTATCCAGTCAGTCCCAACAACTATTGAATAAATTAAAGACATCGGACAACAATCAAAGGAAAACAGAAAAAATATGATTAGAGGAACAGGTTTTTATTTACATTTACAGGGACATTGTTTTTTATCTATTATTTGGCTAAATGTAAGCAGCAGAGGAATAACTCTTCGCTTCTGCGAAAGAAACAATAGTTGTGGGATTGACATTTTTCTTGCTTCAACAGCCACACTTTTTTTCTTGTCCGTATCAATGCAACATATTCAATCTTTTAAACCTATCGTTTCATAATATCCGTGGATTGTGAATTTACAGAATGGGTCGACTAAACTTGCATAAGTATGGTAAATGGGAATGCAAAAGAAATTGAAAAAGGCAAGAAAAGTGGTGAGTAGAGAGACATTTCTTTATTCATACATTTCCTACGCTGCAGTGATCATTGTAACGCAAGGCAAGGCACCACAACGTTTAATTTAATGGACGAATAGAAAAGCGTTTCTCGTCCATGACCTACTGACATTCTAAACGAAGAAGGAAGCGTTATTTTGGTGTCTCTGTACTGCAAGATGAAAATATTAGTACATAAAAACGCATCGAAAATAGAAAATTTTTTCTGATTCCATAGTTGAAAAATGTTCCATTTGCCTCAGATGAAACATTTTATTATTTAGGGCGTTCATAATGCTTCCTTTGTAGAAAATCATTTGCTTTCTGTACCTTTGCTCACCAGGTCTTCCAATGTAAGCCTGCTGTCATAAAGTTGTCGTGATGTCTTCTCGTTAGTTTTTAAATGCAGCATAGATTGTGATTAAGCGTGCTAGGATCAATATGATTAAAGCAAATGCGAGGTAGAACACTGCGTAGTTCTTTGCCATAAAAGTGTACATGTTAGTTTATTTCTACATAGAATATTTTATACAGATATATTGGATACAAACAGCTGATTACATTGGATATAATTAAATAGTACTGACTTCGTTTTAGAACTATTTTTTAGAAATATTCTTGAATAGATCCAAGATTTATTGAAACTTGATAAACCAGTATTCATTAAGATGTAACGAGCATTAAAAAACGAAAAGGAAATGCCTTGCCGTGCATACTTCAGAATGTATGGGTTCAATGTGTGAAAGAAAAGCGTTTTCCCTTTTGTTTGCTTGTATTTCTTTGTAATTCCTTCAGTAAATAATTCAGTTACTGTTGTGAATTCAAAATAAAGTACATCACAAATGTATATATTCCGCAACAAATTCATATGTATATTGTAAATTGCAGTACAAAATACTTTGAACATTGATACATATGTTAAGCATATGTAGCCTTGATCTGTTCAAACTTATTTTACGTTTGAAATTGTTATTGTTACATATAATGTGATACCAGATTCAACCCAGTTGGTTTACATGAGTGGCGGTTGTACACAACATACAGTCCAAAATGTACACTAAAAATGTAATAAGGACATATTGCACAAAGTTGGCGGTAATAATTAGCATTCGCTGACATTTCAACAGAAATATCTTCAGTTTTGTAATTGTGATATCACTCTTCTTTTCCAGCAGGAATTGAAGCGAAGCCAATAAGTATAGACAGACCGCAAATGTGAGGATTCCTAAAATTGCCGGCACCCGAAGTTGATCACCATATACCGTCGAGGGTTTCATGCTGGGGTCCTGAAGAGGTAACGTGTTGTTCAATCTATAAGCAAAATGTCTCCAAACGTCCCATCTGTCAGGTAACCCCATCTGTTGAATTCGTGAGTAAGTCTCGAAAAGCCAGTGTCTGTTGACCGTGCAAGCTTCAAGAAAGTAGTCAATGGTTCTAACGGGATCCTGGGTTAATGCAAAGCATTGCATATGTTCATTTGCTGTCGTATTTCTGACTTCTTGGGTGTGATATAATACACTGTCATATATATTTTCCGGTTCCGCGATGAACACATATTTCTCCGCAAAGTTTAAAACTGTTCCTTTTGATCCCTTCAAAGCAACTTGCTCAGTAACATCATGGAAGCTTTGGTTGAGAATATTGCTCATGTTTCTGCTGGCAAACTCTTTACGATATATTTCCCAAAGAGAGATCGAAGAAATGTTTCTATATATAATCTTGTAACCTGCTTCAAGCAAGCTTCTCAAAGACTCAAATGGTGTTGTCGGTTGGAACACGGTCAGTACACTTACGATTCCATTTGAGTAAAATTCACAAATAAAAAATCCGACAATCTCTATAATGACCAGAAGTTTGAACCTATTCCAATATGTCGGCGTGTAGCTTCCTATTGTTGCCCCAAGCAGGTCTAAAACCTTTGTTGTAAATGGAAGTCGACTACAAATTTGCAGTCGGCTAATAAGAACTGTTATTGTTAGTACTGACGCCATCAATGCAAACCATATCTCGGTGAAGAAGGAATCCAACCAGACTGTGAAGTCAATTCGATTGTGTCTCTGTGGCAGAATATCATTGCAATAAATGACAACGTGTGTACTGCGCCGTAAATAATATAACGCAGTGTATATTTTGTAGTGTGTACCATAGAGTGTCCATTTGTCGTAATTCCCATACCACACACTACTGTCTATAAATTCGAACCAATAGTCTCTGTCGACGTCCCGTCGATGAGTTACATTTGCATTGTCTAAAAATTTCGCTGAAATATTGTAGACTCTGGAATACAAAAGTACGGTCAATATTTCCCGTGTACATCGTTTGAAGTCGAGAGATGTGAATCTAATTTCAGAACAGGCTGATCCTCTCATGCTGTAATAACTCACATGCATATCGTCATAAGCTGGCCATACAAGAGTTTTAACATCTCTTCCATTAGAGTTTGCGAAATATTTTTTATGCGTTGACAATGGTCTACCGAGTTGTTTTATAAAATGATTGGCAAACAGGCCCGCGGATTCGTTGTGCTTGCACCCCAAAGGACACGACATAAAGTAGAACAATTGATTTCTGTAAGGATAGACCTGTACTGTGACCGCAGGTAAGTAACTATATATTAGCAAGACACCATTGTCAAAGGAGGAACGGATTGCAGGTAGGCGTGTGTAGTAAATCATTAGGAACGTTGTTGATGGGTGCATAGACAAATCCCTAAAGATGTCCAGTGCGTGAGCAAAATGGGACATGTATCCATTGAACGCATGCAATATTACATGGTTAGGTTGGATGTGTTTCATGGGGAAAAGTCTGTCAATTTTCCTGCTGTGATTTTTAAACGTCATATAACGAACCCTGTAGCACTGAAAATAAAGTTCATCTCCATCGATGGAATTAAAGAATATTTCAAACTGCTCAAACTTTGAGTTTAATTCTGAGAAATAGGGCTGAAAAGCCTTGTTAATGATTTCTTGTCTCAAGTGCAAATCAGCGGTGATACCTTGAGTTAAGGCGACAATCATTATTAGAACAAGCCAATAGTAAGTGGAACCGAAAATTTCTGAAGAGTGTTCCATATTTGCTAACACAATATGGAAATATCTATGTATATATTGTTCGTTTTATGAATAGCTTAAGGATTTAAATATTTTAAGCACCGGAATTTGAGGACGTGCTGGGCAGCGCCAAACCAATCAACTTGGTGACTTTCCTCGATGATTTGTTTGACGAATCTCTCACTTGTAGTGTCCAACAGCGCGCACTATTCAAGCACGTAATATTCAGAAGAAAATGATAACCGCTTAAGCATTCGTTTGCTTGGAAATCAATACAGTTTCATAGCCAACCACAGAGCAGTTACGTGCGTCTCAAACAACTAAAATGTGAATTTTTAAGTTTTGTGGTTCCCTGTGCATTTTTTAAAAACTGGTTACACACTTGCAAACACGTAATTTAAAGGAAAATGATGCTCTGTTTCTCGCAAAAAGCCGAAATTGAAATATGCAAAATTCAACTCTCTATAGAAGATATTGGAATACACGATATTAATTTTGTTTTGATTTAATTTAATATTAATTTAATAGATTTACTCCCTTAATGATGTTCACAGCACTGGATATTAACTGACACAGAAGAAAATGTATTGGAAATGAGAATTTAATTTCATGCTAAGCCTGGTAAGTATGCCATCGAATTTAATTTCTCTCTAGCAAAAAATCTATACACTAAATTATTCAAATAATAAGAGCAATGCTCTCAGGGCATGGCAAGTATGTACGGGTTACTCTGCCTGCCCGGTGGTCATGCTCTTCGATATAAGTTTAAATTAACATGCGCACCCTACCCACAGATTCACTACAATGCTAACCAAATGGACTGAACGTGTCGTTGATTTTTAACATTAGCCAGCTAAAGGTGTACATGACCCGTCGTACTTTCTACATTTCTCTAGGCGCAAGAATATCCATTACTGGGATAGATCCCCATCGGGTTTAATTATTTTTTTCTTCCTTGGAGTTCTGAGCACCAAAGCCAGTGCTAAATTTTGAACTTGCTCTGCCGCAAGAAGAAATGTTTTCAGGTTGAATAAAATCAATACGTTAAATTATTCAAACTGGGTTTAACGAAATACACACATACTTTCATAAATCCATCCATACATTTGCAATATAGCTTCATTACGTGTTCCTTTATGAGCTCGGTTTTGCCTAGAAGATGGGCAGTTGTGGCGATTATCCATGGGCATGCATCACGCTCGCCTCAACACCATACCGTCTGCATCCAACAATATAAGTCCTCCCTTTGCCCCCAATAAACATGGACAGTATTTCTACCCGAAAGCATATGAATAATTTGTTAGCTCATTATGTGCCAATCTGGCTGTATTGAATACCAACTGTAGAATATTTTTGCATATGTAATTAATGTCTTATAATTATATAATTATAATCCAATTTTGGATTTCTTTGCAAAAGTTTACATTAATTAAATAATAATAATATATTTTACATGAAATTACAATGATTATGGTCTGCCTGAGGTACAACATTTGAATTCGCTAAGCTGGTGGATACATTTATTACATCTTAACAATCTTCTACCCCACCCTCCGTCCTTGTTGCAGAATATTGTGAGTAGGTAAAACAATCCCTCCTCAAATGGGCTTTCTCATGCATTGTCATGCTACTGTCGTTGCAAATATTTTCTTAAAAATTCTGCCGAAAATTTAATTGCAATACACTAGGCGATTCAATGAAAATTTCACTGCACTATACCCGTTAAAGAAATTGTTCTTCTAGAAACAAGTGAAGACGGAAATGCTAACAAAACTTTCAGAATATAACTGGGAGGAAGAGAAAATGGAATGCCGTATGGGTTGTTGGTACTTAATAAAAGCGGAGCGTTCGAAATTTGGTAAAGACGTACCTGCTTTAAAATTAAGTTTGTTAACTCTACTGCACACCATCACCATTTTCATTCTGATGTTACTGTTAGTGACACAAATATCCTAATAGTTATCAATGGTGTGAAGGATTACCTGTAATTGGAAAACTAGAGCTTAGGATATATATCTTTTGTTGCAAATGCAAAGCAACGGTAAGAATAGAGGATATGAATATCCTGTTCAATGCGGCTGATGAAATGGCAGACAAATAAAAATATCCTTCTGTACACGCATCAATAATAGTGTACGGAGACTGCAATTGTTTCTGCATCTTGAGAGTAGACGTTTCTTATTTATCTCAGCATATTTTGATGAATCTGATGCGATTAGAACAGCCGAGACCTTGATAACAACGTTTATATCTATGTAGGCAGCAAATACGCTGGCGATGAAAATACAAATCGTGTTGTATTAGTCGCATATGGTGACAAAATTTTAAAGTAGCTTTTAACAAAATATAATTTGGCCACTTCGGCGACGAAAACGTCATTTCGTGGCATATTTGGTTGCTTCTCAAAATGTGATTAAAACAATTAATTCGTCTTCGCAAAATATGAATGACCTGTCGTATATGTGCTTCCGCAAAATGATCACTTTTACACTAAAACATAGACTCAAGAATATCAAAACAATGATTGCGATGGTTCAAGCTTAATTTGAACGCCAAAAGGTAACATGACAATTCTTCAAAAAAAATTCTTCCGTAAATAGTGTAGCAAAAATTCTTTCCTGGGTGGAATTAACAATTAAACTTGCAAACACAATACACGAACTATGACTTCATGGAATTAATCCCTGCGGATCTATCGAACACTGTTGCAAACCGATTCCATTTAATTTATATCGAGGTTTAATCGCTTCATTTACTTTTACATTTTGGTACATATATGGGTATACTTGACGCTGAATATAGGGTTTTGTACCTATTTGAGAGCCTTCTGTATCTCAAGTTCATGCTTTCTCACTTGATCAGCTGTGTCTGTAGCCGTTTGGTAACTGATGGGTCAATTTTGCCATGAATGTGGATTTGAAGAACAGCCTCGCACGTGGAATTTATATTTGTATTTCTTAGCCTGCATTTCCAATACAGGTTGCATTATAGAATTAGCGTTAAGTAATCATTTCAACCTAGAGATGCTACCACTCTTTTTTCTTCACGGCGAGGACTACAATTATGACTAGATCACTGGCCAGACACAAATGTTTCAATAATATATTTTAAACTTGAAGTTTGCCAATTTATGCACACGGGTGAAGTTCACGCCGACTAAGTTCCATGTTGCCCATATAGTAGCTTTATAAATGACTTAAGCAAAATAAAAGGTGGATTTTGTAAACGAACTTTCTACAAAGTTTGCAGTACAAACAATCGATAATATAGTCAAATCCTAAGCAACTCAATTAGCAGGACAAGATAAAGATTACCACCACATGTATGAAATGAAAGATTCTGCAATAGATTAATTTGACGCCATTTTAGTCAAGCATGACAGTTTTCACTTTTTTCGCTATCAATTCTTCTTCTCCGGAAATACCTCTGCTCATTGCAAAAATTGATTATCATACCAGCTCAATAAAGAGCTAGCTGGATCGCTTGTGAAACTATCAAATTGATGTGGTTACTTTTCAATTTGATAGTTTCACAAGCGATCCAGATAGCTCTTTATTTATTGCACGGGCAATTTTCATTGCAGGATATAACGGCTGTGTAGAAATAAATACATAAGCTGATTTATACAATAAGCAATACATTTGCTTGATTTTCAACATCAAACTTTAATGTCCGCTGGCATATGTCCTCCCGCAATTGTTATCCCAAATAACCTTTTGTATTAATAAAAGCTACATACCGGACAATAAAATTTGCGCCGTGTAAGTGTGATTGTGAGAATGTGTGAAAATCTCTCCACATAACTACTTAAATCCTTTATTTTCAGAGTATTCAGACATATTATTATGCAACATTTGTATTTGGCAAGAAAAAGGAAACGTCCAAACACGTTTCATTGCTACGATCAAAATGGATAATTCGGAGTCACAAGGTTCTGCATCAGATATAGACTGGCTTGTGCACATGATTGCAATAATAAATAAAAAAAACTTCAAACATAAATTTCCGGCCAGTCATTTCGTCAACTATGAATATTTCCCTCGAGAGTCCCAATTGGGGGAACACAATGCTCACAAGTTTTGTTTAGGAAACACACACGGTGCTCCCCATCCAGATCGTAGAAGCAATACCATCAGTTGGAGTTTGGATTTGGAGTATAGTGCACAAAATATTGCATAATCCGTTTTCTCAGAACGTTCCTCGATTTAGAAATTCCTTGCCTCCTTGTTGATTCTGGGCTGCGTAAAATGTAGACGGAATTTCAGGCAGCAGTTTGACTCATTTCGGATTTCTAATTTTCCCACTTCTCAATTCATTTCCGGCCAGGTGGAGTGATGTTACCATTTTCGCCGTGTCAATCACCCCACACTGCACAAATTATTATATTTCCACACAATATTAAAAATTTCACTTTATCTTCTAAAACGTTAAAATTGTATTCAGCATGAATTATACTAATCTGCGTCACAGCTTATTTAGAAAATTTGTAGAAACATTTTTAGAACGTGTTTTTCCGGCTCGTTGACCCTAATTGTTTAAGGTGGTGCAAAGTGTTGGCAAAAACCGCATTTCGCTCCGACAATGCCCTTAACTTAATTCGTAGCGGTCAAGCAAAGTCAGGTTCATACTTACCAATTCATAGAGCAGATTTCATTTCAATCTTTATCCGTCAGGTGTCATGAGCTAATTTAGTCACTTTTGAAAGTAATATTTTTTGCGTTTATAGTATAAGGCCTTCAGATTCAGACCCAAGAAAAATCATATTTTTCTCCCCGAGACCCACTAACATGACTTCCTTGTCTCTAGCAATCGGTTTAACTGAGCTTCACGAAATTTTAGATGTTTTCAACGTTTCAAAATCTGAATGCTATCTGTAACCATTTGAAACAAGTTGCCTTATGCTTAAGGCCCGAATAAGCCTGGAATGCGTTCCGCTGATTTCAAATGTAAACAGCATTGTCGACCACAAATTTAATTAATACAACATATTTGTCATAATGGTCGTAACCGCACCATTAGTATTAGCTGAAATTTCCTACCACGAAACACAATTATAAATAATTACACTATTTAATAAAGCATTGTACATTATAATTGCGCATGTATACATATGGAAATTATTACTTATATGGTAGCGGTTTCTGATCTAATTCGTGCTTGTGAATGATTTAATTTTTTAAAGTAAAGGTAGTATTTTTCCATTGCTGAGTTTTATTAACATATTCGGTAATTGTTGTGATAAGGATTTTTGAAGATTCGAAACGGGTTAGATGAAAATTTCAACTTAAAATGTAATTTGATTTTACACCAAAAAGAAGACATCGCGAGCAATTTTGAATAATCCAAGTGCGGAACAGGTGGTTTTAGACAGTGCAGCTTCCGGCACATCTCCAGCACCTGTCGCATTCACGGTCGCTGCTACATTGCACGTAACCAAAATCCTGTGAATTGACTCGAGTCGTGTAGCACCATTCCTTGCCAAGAATACCAATCAGAGTTGAGACACAGCCTGCCCAGCACCTACCCCTGTGGCAACCGTACCCATCCGCGCAAGTCTTAATGTTGTAGGTTTCCGGTTCCTTTGGTTCAGCGGAATACTCAACAGGCGCGGGTATTAGTTCACCGAGTTTGTGGCCGGAATAGCCATCATCTCCTACGCGATAATCTGGTTCCCCTGTTAGCCTGAACAGTGAACAATGCATTACTTTTATTCACTTTTAACTATGCTAGAGCGATAAAAACCGAACTACATACCTGGCGGATTGAGCCGCAGCCACGAAGAAGGCGAACCAGATCAAAATGACGATCTTTAACAACTTTTGCATCACTACGCTTTCAAATTTGTAGTATCCCTAGAAAGTATTTAAAATGTATCTGTGTATAGAAGTGAAAAACGAATGATATGCTCTTCGTAGGATCTGGAACAAAATGTTCTGGAACACATTTGTGACTACCTCTTCCTTCATCAATTATTATCTCATATTTCTCTACTTTCCGCATCAACCAAAAAGCCGAATCATTTACTGCTTTATCCATATCCTAGATTTCATTTCTCCCAACCGCTTATACAACCAGCAACTTTAATCAATCCAGCATACATTAATTACCTAACCACAGCATTCGTATTAACGATGCACCACAGAAAAAAACTTAAGATTGACCATATTGACACTAATATATGTCAATGAATTTCGCAGTAGTATAGCCAATGTCATCATTGGACGTGTATATTTGGGGTTATTCTTTGAGTATAAATAGTAGTCGTATTGACGACTAAAATACTTTCTCTTCCAATCACGTAACCGGGTTAAATATTTGTAGATAATACACTGAAGCAAATTCAAACGGATATCTGGATGAAAATTAAGTCGACTGTATGTATATCTTAAAGATTGAACTTGCTGTAAGCGTGATACAGGTAAGGATAAATTTATTAGACCAATAATCATCAAGACCATACTGTTTGTCCTGTACACTTAAAAAGTTCTAGACAAATGCCTGGATATATACGCAAGTAGATAACATAAAAATTAACTCAAAGATGGGTATAATCAGTATAATGAACGTGAAGGTGTAATGTTGAGCATTTCCATCCGTTTCGTAGCAGGTGAAATGGTGAAACAGAAAAGTCAACTCGCCATAAAAAATGATTGCAATGTATTTTTGATTTCACCAACCACCTAAGCTCTTACTGTAATTTTCTTTAATGCCTTCACTGAAATTTGACATTTTAACTCGCTTTAAAATTCCAAGAAATGATGTTTGACGCATTCGCCAAAAGTGCAGTTCACTTTTGAAACGGATTATGCATTTTATGTTACAGGAATGTTATTCATATCTTCTCTATGCTTCCGTTCTTATAATGCACACATATTGTTCAAATACTTTGGTTCCCTTCAAGGTTTTGTGTCAAAAACTGGAAGATCATGAAAGGTTTCACGTCGACATTATTCTCTACTGCAAACCTTGGAACTCAAGTAGAAATCTTACAATTAATTGTTTTAGAAATACATGGTTAAAGTAATGTTAACAACACACAACAAACATACGAATAATGGCTACTAAATTTACTTCCATATTAAGATTAACCATACAATATTTAAGGCCACGTGATAAATATTAACATTTATTTATTGAAAATGCCTTGCAAATGCTTGCTTCATTTGAATAAATAGTAATCTATTACTGGGCCAAAAATGGAATAAAATAATTTGGAAATTATAATTGGCGCTTGACGATCCGTACTTGTCTAAGCCCATATTATTGACACCCGAACCAACCTATCCTTGACCCTCACATTATTTCCCAAAGCAAGGGCTGAAAGGAACTGAACAGCAGCGGCCTGGATAACACTTGAGTTACAAAATCTTAAAATATTTGTTCATATCGTGAAATTGGATGGAATAATATATCAAGCAGATTTAATATTTAAAATGATTTACCGTGGCTCCAAATATTTATAATATTGCATGGAATTTATCAAGTGTCGGGACTATGAGTTTCTTAATAGTAGGACGAGGTTTTTAAACCTTTTTGCTTACTTTCCGGGATCCGTAACCATTGCAATTTTCTTTACGACAACATAAGAAGAAGCTATTAAAATCAATAACAGTGAACACGAAAGACAAAACTGACTGGAGTAATATCCGGTACAACTATCATTTCCCGCGTATTTTGCCATTAGGCAACAGCTAACCTTTACATACCGATTACTATAAAAATAGCCCAACCATGGAATCCACGAACTCGGTACGATGCAATAATATGCGTGTCAGAAATAGTAGTTCTAAACTAGAATCTATTTATCCAACATTAAAGCGTCACCAACATTAAATTAACATAACACCAAATCAATTTTTGTTTCGTTGCAGAGGATTTAGCATTTAGGTAACTTGGGCGTCTTCCTCAGAAGTTAGTGGAGAAGTAGAAAAGTGCGTTGTTTTGTTAAACTAATACTTTGAATTTTTGGTCAATTTTCATTATTTTTCTTTTACGGGGATTGAACGAGCATTTTTGTGGATTGAAGTCATTGTTGCTCCCTGGTGACTGTAGCGTCTTTCATCACCTTTAACATAAAAAACTTGATTTGACATTGAGTTTGAAACAGCGCTTGACAGTGATCATATAAAGTAATTTTTGATGTCTTTAGTAATGTGTAATAAATATCTGAGAAAGTTGGAAGGTGTTGCTACTATCACACTTAATGTATGCATCTATAACAGAACTTGTGAACTCGCCTGATATTTATTATTATGATCTTAAGCAGATTGATCACTTTAATAGTTTAAAGATATGCACTATCGGAATATTATTAAGGATTTGAGCAACGAAACCTTTTACTGATTTTAGTTGAACACCTACTCATAGTGATGGGGACACCAGACTGTACACATATAAGGATTAACATAAGTATGGTGTAATGTATTGCGAAAACTCTTGCAAACGACAATTATATATATATGATTGTCGTTTGCAAGAGTTTTTGCAATAGGTTTCGTTTGCGAGAGTTTTCGCAATAGGTTTCGTTTGCAAGAGTTTTCGCAATAGGTTTCGTTTGCAAGAGTTTTCGCAATAGGTTTCGTTTGCAAGAGTTTTCGCAATAGGTTTCGTTTGCAAGAGTTTTCGAGTTTTTCCAAGTGGTCAGTTTCGAAAAGGTCAATTTTCAATACCGTGCGGCGTCAAACATACCAAATGTTAAAGTGCGTTTGTGAGCACTTTGTATTGACATTATCTGTGATGGCATAATTGAAAATAGTTCTACTCTAACCAAAACCCGCAGCAGATTGATTCGTTTCATTTTTTCCAATTATGGTACACGCACTAAACGCTGAATGTTTCCTTATATGCATCATCCCTTTGTCAAAAAGTACTCAGTTCCAAGTACATCATACTTCAATGTTGTATATAACCGTGACCGATTGGCTGAACCGTAACCGAGATTGTGTCTTTTGCACTCGGGTTCTTCCTGCTCTCAATTATGTTTCTTATACGTCACAGCCTATACAACTTTGTTTGCCAGCGGAGCATCACGTGCACGGCTAAAACATCTGCATTCGTATCAGTACTACAGTATTGGTGACCATCGAGCATTTCAATCCTTCTGACTAGTCAAGGGTAAAAATGGCCAAAATGAGATGCCGTAACACATGCAACCGTTGCGTAGATTGGCATTTTTTCAAGTAGATGGTAATTTGGATTTATCCTGACGAGAAGTAACTCCGGTTCCCTCTGGAATTTCTGTACGAATGGAGGTGATTGATTTATTAATTTTACGTATTTTATTCATGCGATCATAAATATCCATGGAGTTACGATTTATCCTTATTTTTGACTAATGTGAGAAAAAGTTGTACCTTCGAAGTCGTACGACTTCAGTAATCAACATTAGCAAACGTCACTATTTTTTTAAAAGTTTTCAGATATTTGTCCCCGCCCACGTGACCCGATTTCGAAAATTGACCTTTTCTCTACCGAACCCTTGAAAGACGACTTCAGAGAACGTCGGTGCCAAATTTCAAGTGAATACGACCACTGGTGCAAAAATAAATGCATTTTTAAAAAATGTCAGATATTTGACCTCGCCCACGTGACCCGATTTTGAAAATTGACCTTTTCTCAACTGAACCCCAGGAAGGCAACTTCAGAGAACCTCCATGCCAAATCTCAAGTGAATCGGTCAACTAGGGCAAAAATGAAGTGGTCCCCTATGCGACGACATGAAATATCGCGTTTTCGCATATTACCCCGATCCATTAAATTTTAGAAAATTAATCATATGTTAATATTACTTCATTTTCAACAAGGAATCCGAAAATGCATAGATTTTTCCGTTCTGGGACACTCGATTCTTGGGCTAGTACATTTGGCATGGAATAGCACATATGGTGATTTTAAATACATTAGGATGACCTTGCGATTAAATTTTACGCCGTACGTAACAATAGCTGTTACATCACTGCGAAAATATATATCAGATCAAGTGCGTTGAATGTTAATGGTAAATCCGTTAATGTAATATAAACTGTGTAAATGCTACATAATGTCTCAAGTTCAACATAGGATACCTTGGAGAAAATGCATTTCAACTCTTATCTGTGTCGCACAGCACGTTACAATGTTGGTTCCAAAAATTCTGCCGAATATTTAATTACATTAATTACACAAAGGGTGATTCACTGAAAATTTCACTGCACTTTAAGAATTAAATAAATTATGCTTCTTGACATAGGTGAATAAGACAATGCTAATAAATATTTCAGAATAAAACTGGGTAGAAATGAAAATGAAATGTATTATGAGTTGTTGTTATATAATAAAAGCGCAGCGTTCGGAGTTTAGTACAGCTGCTTTAATATTATTTCTGCTAACTCTACTGCTTACCGTTAACAAGGTGAATAGTTAGCAATCAGGTATTTGTCTGCAGTTTTACCTTACCAGTTACTCGGAACAATTTCTAACAACTAATTTACCATTCATTTCAAATCATTTAAATGCACAAACACTTATTAAATTTAAAAAAAATCTTCTGATGATTTTAGTGCCAAAAGTACCATAATAGTGGTCACGGCGTGAAAGAATGCCAACATGTAATTGGAATAAAATTAGAGTTTAGGATATTACTCTTGCTTCAGAAAATTATTGCCTTTAAACCAAAGAATCAATCCTCCAAAAAATGGAAGATATCGGAGTTTTCGTTTTTGATCTTATGGATATTCTGTCCACTGCGTCTGATGACAGGACATACAAATAAAATTGAAATTATGTCGGCAAACAATCTAGATCGGCGAAATGTAATGTTTAATAATTTCTTCATTCAATTCTAGTCACTGGCATACAGAGACGGACTAATGCCGTGTTTATCCCAATTGTATGGTGGCATCAATTTAGTCAATTGAATTGACTGTAAAATTTTAATTGAATTGAAAGAAATTCACAATCATATTGTTGCAAAATTCACAGGTCTTCATATCACGTTCTCAGACAACTATTTATCTTTTTCTGTACCTTGAATGGAGTGAATATTTCTTATGCTGAACTGTGCGTACCTTTTCGGGATTTCATTCTTTCTTCAACACATATTTTGAATGCCGGAAAATGCAGGGTTTCCCGTTGACTAAACTCAGACGTAACTTTGTAGGATTGCAAGTACTTTGATTTAGTGTGCTGTTTCTCCTAAGGGATTTTATACTCTGGAGTTTAAAGCTTTTCAGGACTGAAAGTGAATTAGGGATACCTAATTCACTTGCCTGCCGAGTTGCCTCAAAATATTGACAAGACTAACTGATTTTTAAACCATTTCGCGCCGTCTCCCCGTTGCAATTCACTCCACACTTTTCTATATTTATAATACTAAAACTGTCAATTGTTAGGACCAACAACCTAACGTAATTAATTGTGGAACGAGGGACGAGGAAATAGATTGGGTCGTTGAATGCTGTAATTCACAACCTCATCACACATCATTTCTGATTATGAACGTGGTTCTCTACTTTACTTATATTTTGAGGAGCGATTGAAAGCATGCAAACATCATTGGAAACTTTTGCAAATTGCTTGCAACTTTCCGGAAGCGACGATTCTGGAAAATGCCGTAAAGCTTTAAAAGTTTCTCATTCAAATGATTAGTCGTCTTACAATAAATTATATTAGGTGGCGTGTGTACGAATTGGAATATCATTACGGCAGCTCATAGAGTTCATTTACTACCAATATACATAATAAGAGGGAATGTTTGTTTTGGCGTAAATGAGCGTGGAATAGTTTTAAATTTTGTATTTACAGGCGTAAAGGAAGTTTTCAAAAAAGTCCAAATTGACGTGTTAGATTATTGAGCCATTGAGGAAACTCTCAGCGGTCCTGCTGCCTGGCAGTAGTTTAGTTTTCGTAGCAAACGAATCCTAAGTCAATTATCGGGTTCTTTTTATTATTGCGAACAACAATTTCAATTAAAACAACAACAATTAAAATTCCCGTTTTTCTCTCCTGTGAATTATGTTAAACACGCTTTTTTGCTTAAATTTTAAAAAGAACCGCAGTAAATAAATAACACAATACTGTGTTACATGGGGGATGCATAAAATTAATCCTTTTTTAATTCGTTTCATTGAAACGATGTTTATATAATTCCAAAATTACTCATATTTTATACACAATATTTTATTACGATAATCGATGCTATCATTGTAGTTCTTTTCATTTATTGCATTCTTGTGTATTCCTTGAAGGACAGATCCGTATATTAATCGCTTGCGTTACCTTGACGACCAAAGTTAGCGAATGAACCCTAAGGATACCTTTACCTACATATAGATCGGTGCTGACAGTGGTGAGTTTTGTTTAAATATATGGAAAAATGATACTGAAAAAATTATACTGACAAGTGGTTAAAACTTCTCTACGTAAAGTAGCAAAACTTGACTGCAGATTACAATCATAATCATAAAAGGGAACATTTCGTTCTGATTTTTGTATTTCTAGGTTACGAGTGCCAAAAATTTGCACGTATATTTGCTGGGAATGATGACTGAAAATGTTAATGTGACAAAACGTCATTTTGTACGTTGTGCAACTTTTACCAAGTGGATTATGGAGTGGTAAGTAGCTGAACACAGTGTGGAAACAAGGGAATATTTCCACCCAATAAGCCGTTGTCATACTTGCAAACTCCTATATATATTCCTTTTAAACTATTCTGGACACCTGTACAAAAACAAAAAGGAAGAGGAAGCACTTGGATACATCAATGCACTTTCCAAGTGTACTCACGACTTTTATTTTCCCGGTTAATATTTTCGATGTTGTGTTCCGCCAGATTATAATAGCACAGGTGTGGATATCAGTCGTACAAAGCGTTATTTAAAACCTTCTGTACGAAATTAATTGTGAAGTATTTAGTTTAATCAAAACTAGATGAAACACGCTATTTAATGAAATAGATGGAAATGAAAGCTGGAAGAAAGTGGGATATATTTCCTGGCAGGCATGCATACCATTAGTCGTTTTCACAGTTATGTAGAGTCAACGTTTGGGATGCTCGTTTCTAATTAACGTGTAGTACATGATAACACCACTTAATAAAAACTTTATACGCATTTGTGGCCGTATTATATAGAAAGTTGAATACAACAAGCTAAGATTTTATTTTATTTGTTTTTTGTCTATTTTACTAGTATTTATTTTCAACAAACACATTCCAATGGTCCATTGGCAATGGACGACACTCACTTAAAATGTAATAACCCGTATTCCCAATCGTTACTTCCACAACTCGGTAGACATGGAATAGTTATCAGCAGTGAAAGTGGCGTTTTACCTCCACCTGGCTGCCAATTACATGGTGCTATAGTATCAAGCCGTCTAAAATTTTTACGGTCGTAAACATGTCAACAATTATACAGATAACATGTTCCTCTGGGTTGCGTAATTAATTATGTATGAAAAACTGTACTTGGGTTAGGGTGGCATGTCCTAATAATTAGTTAACTGAAACTGTAACGCCCAATACACTAAGAATACGGAACCTCCTTGTTAAAGGTAAGCAACAGGTGTATCAGCATAGTCCTATATCGGGTAGCTATATGTCAATGTAGTCAAGTTCCATTAGTATTAAACAAGGGCAACGCCGTGGTTTATTCAATAGAGAACGTGCATTGTCGAGGGTGACAGGGTGAGCATGATGATAATGGAGCAAAACATTGAGCTTTATAAAACCCGAGGTAGTATCTACTCGCACAAGAATCTTGTTAAGCTCTCCCTTTCTCGTATGCTGCCATTACTTTTTATTTCTCGAGCTTAATGATTTCTTCGTCTTACAAAGAACCGATTTTACGAGTAATATGTCTGGCATTTCTTCGCTCAAAACTCCGTTTTGAAATGCTTTCCAGTGACAGAACGGAAAGTAGAGAATCGTCAATACATTTACAGTTCCAGAAAATGTTTACGATAAATGTTTTTGCGGGTAATCAGTGAAAAGCGTATTGTCAAGCAGTCAATTTGAAAGGGCTAGTAGAATGTGGTGGGGCCGATCAGTATGTATCTTGCCGAATGTATATTTCTAAATGAGAAGATCATTTGTAGAGTGTTTGTACTGTTTCGCTGAAAGTACGAAACGAATTTAGAACGTAAAAGTTAATGTGTAAAATAAAAACTAGACATCAAATAGAACAATAAAATACAGTTTTGCGGTCATCAAAATAACATTTGTTTCGATGTAGGGAAATAATCCACAATCATGTATATCCAGGTACCGAAGTATCGACCAGGAAATATTATACAATCCAACGATAATGTGGATAATTAAAATGAGACAACGAGATTTATTACCTTAATTCAGGTCATATCACCGTTTCCCGGCTAAAAGGTGACATGTCATTTATAACCGATGGTTACCAAATTTTTCGACAATTTGGTTGTCAGTCTCGAACCAAATTATAATATTTTACCATGCGGTGCATGTACCATAAAACGTAGTCCATTAACTTCAAACTTGATCATCAGCTCACTTTTGAGAAAATGCTTCGGTTTTCAAAATCAAAACTCTTTTAATGGCATTTTAAAGAATTTCTGTATCTGTTAAAATATTTAATTGTCTAAGTCTGTTTGTATTTTCTGTCGAAGTGAGGGTTCGCCCTAGGGTGCTCAAGTTGCCCCTATGTTACCGGACTGATAATTTTTTTGGTAAAAATATATTTTTGATTTTGTACAAACCAACATGTCACCTTTTAGCCGGTAAACGGTGATATAAATATAGAGACGTCTTTGAGTAGAGTTGAATTCAGAGTAGAAATGACAGACTTCAACGACCCGTTTACTTTTTCTGGTCCTTCGTCTTATTTAACATAGCGCCAAGGTATATAGGGAGCAGTTATTCCTAGGTTTTAAAGTAGATATTTGTTCAATTTTATGTGTCCTTCATGGAGGTCGTGCATTTGTGTACCTTCTTTATGCACAAATATCACTGGATGTATAAGGCACAAGCACTACATATGTTAACATAAATGGCTCCCCAAGAACCGTAAACCAGTTTTAGTGGCGTTCGCATTTCCCAGCAGGAAAATTTATTTTCTTGAAACATGCAAACACTATCGATAAAAGGAATTCCGAAGGAAATCCATCCGCTAGATCACACATAATTCTTGTCACGATCGATGACATCTTTTGCGCTTCCTATGCATACTTAGGAATATTTTCTGGTTAAGTGTTGCACTAACATTCGCAAAACATCTAGAAAAAATAAACAATGTAGAGTTTGTTATTGGTCTTGAATATCATCTAACTCGCAATTCTATGGTTTTAGCCCTTTGCGATTATTTATCAGACGTGAAGATGCGGTATAATAAAGCTCAACAGTAGACGACTTGTTCACCTGCTGTTAGTGTTGGAGATATTGGCGTGTCTTTCTACTAGATGGATGCTAACTGATTCATGCCTACTGATAAGGAGACAAAAAATATTAAACGGTTCCAACAAACGTTAATATAATAACATTAATTTTAAGAATACACATGGAACTAACGATTGAATGATTTAACTTGCTTTGTAATACCGGTAATGACGGCTATACCGAGTTTCTAGATAACAGAACTTTATCATTTGACAC
The DNA here is from genome assembly GCA_004115045.4 of Sinella curviseta. Lineage (NCBI taxonomy): Eukaryota > Metazoa > Arthropoda > Collembola > Entomobryomorpha > Entomobryidae > Sinella > Sinella curviseta. Next base: position 1,544,671 of record CM023199.3, on the reverse strand, counting down.
TACATGATGCTACCAACCAATCCTAAAATTATACTTACATTCAAATAACCTTCCCATTTCATGTAACAATGACCAATTTTAAACTTGTACAAACTGCTAAACGAAATTCGTCCTTGAATATTGTTCTGCTACCCAACTTTTAATCAACAAAATATTCAACATTTTATTATTTCTTCTTAGATGCTATGAAATACGTATACGTGTACGTACGCATTTTGTCCCAATCCCAATCTTCTCAAAATTATTTGTTCGAAAATGTCATTTCGTTGGTTCCGTTTTGTTTCCAAAAAAACTCTGATCTTTTCGTTAAGTATCGGAAGTTAACAGTATATGAGCATTTCGACTTCCCTAAAACACACTTGCTAATTGGAGATTATTCCTCCATTTAGATTTTTGTTTCTCGTGATTCCTCTTCCAACTCTTATTTACGTTCCGAGTTCCGATGCAATTTAGTAATTCTTACATGGCAGTCATTACACATCCATAATTACCCACAATGTCAATTAACGGTTTAATAATTAAAATGATTTTACCCTTGTATTGATTTTAAAACAGACAAGTAACAGGCAACGGTAAACGAATAAATTTGGCTTATGTTGAATTTTTAAATGATTGAAGACCGCCTAAAATTTTGGTTGTACTAATTTGATTTGCAGATAAGCAAAATTGCCAGAAGGCTGGTTTCCCTTGATATATTTTGCCGTCAGTTGGGAATCATTTGTCATTTATTTGACTTATGAACGCCATAGTTTCCTGCCCTCCAACGTTGCTCGATTTGAATTTTACAAGTTATTCGCGTGATCATTATAAAATCGTTATAATGTAACAAGTACAGTGCCAGTACCGACGTTTTTATTTGACAGAGCGTAATGGACAATGTGTATATCAGAACACATGATAAGACGACGAATTATGATAATGGCGAATAAACAGCTGACTGGACAAAAAAGGAGAATACTTCAAGAATGTTATTGCAAAGTGCAAGCCAACGGCGTAGGACCTTGGTTTGATAAATTGTTCGTTGATGTAAATATTCCATTAGTTGGGGTTGAAACCTAACAGTGTCCGATTCAGAGCAATTAATTGTCGGAGCGCATAGTCGTTTCACAAGGTTTCAGGGATATAAAAAATGATTTTTCGAAGTGAAATCTATTTCTATCAAAATCGCAATATTCAAGAAAGTCTTCATTTCCATAAACTTTCATTGCAACTTTTCTGTAACATTTATCATTCGGATTACTACTTATATTTCATTTTCAAAACCGCAAAGAATGCATTCAGTCTTTGATGCAATGCAAGTGCTTTCCATTCTAGCCCCACCAACTATTATATCCCCAGTTACTCATAATAGCAGAAGAATTATTCAATAGAAGAGAGTATCTTTAGAATTGATTGGCCCACTAAAATTTTTGTTTTTATCATATTCTGGTATCTTTTAACCTATCATTTCGTTTTTGAACCCACGTGCTAGTCTATTAGTACACTGCTTTCAATTGTGCACTGAATATTGTAATTGACCTAAATAATGGATCACTAGCTCACTTTTTCTGAATACTCAACACTCAACAAACACTTATTACCTAAGCGATTACCAAACAGCACATCTCTGATTGAAGATAATTTTAAGTTGACAGCAATGCAGTTATACGACGTTAGCTTATAACATCAATTGTTAAAGCTTGATTCAATTTTCCGGGTTCTGAATTCGTCAAGTGGCAGACATGGTAAATTGTGAAGCAGGCAATGCAATGGGGATTATAGAAAAGAAACGACACAATATGAACGATGGTCATATGCCAGCCAAAAGTTAGGAATAAAAAATCGTTCGTTAGTCCATTTGCGAGCGAGACTCAACGTCATTGGGGGAAATATCCGCGCTCTTGAAATGCCTCAATTGTTTATGGGATTGTGTTTATAAATATAGCATTTTATCTCTTGGTGGTTGCTTGAGTTATATAATGAACTTATAACTAACTTATGTATTTAATTATTGCAGTTGGTTATCTATATTAAATTATTTTGTATATAAAATGCAAACAAGGAGCACGTCCGGAATTAAATAATTTAAATTTCAGCGTTGCGAAAATTAACAAATTAAGGTTTCATGTAAACGTACAACGCCGTCAATTTTGTGTATCTTCTACTTGCAATCTTATTGTCCATTACATAAACCCATCAACGATATTCGGACTTGAGGATTCATATTCTTCAATGAACTTTATACAGTAGCACAAAACCCTTCTGGATAGTGACCTGTATGACAAATATATTTTGCAAGTGTACGTTTTCTGTTTGTTGGAACTAAAGCCTACCAGAGACCTATTGACAGAAGCAAATATAAATTCAGCTTTATAGTTAATAGTACATACGTTTGTGGAACGCTTTGGGACTATAAACATAATAAAAATATTCAGAAATTGACCACATATCTCCTGCATATTTTTTTACTCAAGAACTCGTACTTTTCGTTATACTATACTTTCCTCTTCACATCGGTAATTGTATACCAATAGAAAGCCAATGATTATATATACTTGCCCTTCCGTCCTTTTACACTCATCATCCTGGTAAGTTAAAATGATGCGATCATACAACTAAAAGAAGCAACGGCTGTTTATTGTCAAGCTTTGATAACATGTATAGTCAGATTGGACGAAGAGATGAAAGGAGTAATAATACACAAAAATTGTACACCTTGATTTTTGAGTTCAAACACAATTACAGCACTCTTCGTAAAAACGCCTCCCAATAATTAATACAAACGTCGCTGATGGAACGTAAGAAGCGCACAACACCGTCATCTGCCTTGTTACAGTAAGCTCGCAACCCAAACAGTTATCGTAAATCCGATGGTTGTTTAGCAAGGTCACGAATGTTTTTTTAAAATTGAATGACGACAACCCATCCGCGTTTCCTTAATACTTTTTTGCTCACTATTTCTCTATACTAGCAATTTATGTAACAAGGTCAATGCAGTGCGGTTGACAAGATAGTGCAAGCGATGCTGTGAGCGATGTGACGAAAAGCAAAGTTTTACTTCTCGTTTTTTATGATTTTTATACTTTCTTTTGTTTGGAAACACAACACAAACTTCAGCTGGGAGGCAAAGCTACAAGCAGCTCAGCTAAATATCTCGGTTTCAAACACAATTGTTCTTCCTGCCTCGCCAGTCATACGGTAAAATTATTACCGATTCCAATCGCTTCTGCTATTTATTAATTTTTGCTTTATACATATATCATTATAACAATTTCACTCGACAGTTTTCTTAAGCATTTTGACGTCGTTTAGAGTCAACTGCCCATAGTACTTTATCCAATATTACGCCAGGTTTTGTCACCTTAGTTCTTGTAATGAAATCGGAATAAGATGTGGCGTTGTAATATTATGTATATGGAATTTATATAAGGCGTTTCCCACAATCCATGAAATTAGATTGCGATTTTTTAGGGGAAATTTAATTTCTGGTATCCACAAATCGAAGTTTTGAACAATACTATTACTGTTAGCAAATCGAACATATGTGCTCACGATTTCATTTATCGGTTATTAAAGTATCACATAAAATTCGCAACTCCATAATTTAGCCAAAGCGCATTAAGGCACAAGTGAAAGTTTCCAGAAACTTTTGATAACTAAATCCGTTTTGAATGTATACCATGGAATGGAATTTGTGGGCTGAGTTACATGGGGAGCATTTCTCACCGACGAATTTTAAAAACGGTGACGCCGGTTAATACAAAATTGGCTCATCTTGTTTTTTATGGAATTGTAGGTTGTCTCCGAATTGGCCTTGCTTGATTGTAGTTTCACGCGCTTTACTCTTTTACCATGTATTAGATAACGTTTATCGTCAAGCATCTTCCGCTTATACACACGCCTAAAATCAGTTTTACAATTGTCCGCCACGACCTATATTTTCGTCTCGACTTTCAACCACAATTTGTTAGTGCTTACGAGGACTGGCTTGGCTCACTTTTAATGATAACCATTTGCATTATCGATGGAGTCATGTTGCATCGTGCTAGGCGATTAGTGCATACAACTTTCTATTATCATCTACCCGCCATTATCAAATTTTAGAAAATTGGTTATTTCGATGTTCTTATGTCCCAAGTAAATTTTTAAAATCAACATCATCTGTTCAATCGAGACGGAACCATCCATATTCAAAGCACAAGCAAACATTTTCAACTAGCTTTGTTCAATTATGTATATGTATTTAAAATTGTATGTCAGTACAAAGTGTACAAGCTGCAGAGGGAAGTTTTTTATTTCCGAAATGTATTCAAATTGACTGCAAGATATCTTAAATAATCTGCCTCATTTTGGCAGTTTTATGGAACATTTGAGTTGTTTTATAATGAACGAAATAAAGTGATGTTTCCACACGCCACCGTTACCCATAAACATCACAACTCTATGGGATCTCAAGAATCTATGCGACATGACCCTTGCAGACCAAATGACCTTGGCAATCAGAAGAAAGTATGGCATGATTTGTTTTAAACTCCTTATGTACAGTCGCCATTCCTCAACAAAAAATAAGACAAGTGCACATGCTAACCCTACACCAAACACGCAAAACACTACTAGCACGTTTCCCGACATGGATGCCGCTTTAGGAGCAGTCGACTGACTCAAGAACGTATTCGTTACTGACGAATCACCTTTATAAGTGGAAAATGTAGCCCACCAGTTTGCAATTCCCGATTGCTGCATTCCCATGAGTCGCTTCACAACAGTCAGCAAAGTGTGTCCACCTAGCTCAAAGTTGACTGTAAGATTCGAATAATACTCCTTTCCAATGTCGACGGATTTTTGCCCCCTTCTCGACAGATTCCAAGCAAAGTGCAAACAAAGCGCTTGTGGAAGAATTACGGCAGTTCGTTTGCACTGACCCAGTTCCGACAAGAGAGTTTCTTGCTCCAGCTGCCGGAATTCGGTTTCGAGTTCATCTGCAGTGCTTGATCGATCTCGGCGACTCAGCCGATGCAGCTGTGTTGAACTATGGTTCATTCCCTGACGCATGGAACGAATGGGTTCCAAAAGAAGTCTGGATACATTTGCATGAAGCTGGGACTTCCAAAACAACTTGGCGATGTGTTTCCGCTTTGCCAGCGATTGTGATGTACCGCTGGATTAAGTCATGTGGCATTCCAATTCATATTCCACATAAATAGATTTGCGACGTGTTGCGCTAGCAATAATAATTTGTGCGATATGACCTACGTATGAACTTTTAGTGTTCTTCTTAATTTGAACTTTGTTGAAATCCTCCAGGAACATCGGCCAGTCGAAATACTTTACAATCGTCGATCTAGTGTAAATGGTAAATGCATCCGACATCAGATCATCAAACGTTTCATACGGAATCCGATTTCTGTGTGTGATCATATTGTACACGTTACTGTTTTTATATGCGTTGCTGATTACCACTCCCACGAGTAAGACGCTACCAAGCAACCACCGTAATCTGGGAAGATTGGCCAATCGGCCCGGAAACGGATCCCCCTGTTCAACACAAACTCGCCAAATCGATAAAAGATTACCCATATTTTGTACCGTCGACATGTTGAAGCTCAGCGCCGGTACGACCAACACGAATGCAAATACTCCAATGGCCAGCCAAACAGGAGGTTCGTACGAGCTTACAAGTTGCTCGAAGGGGAACTTGCTGCTTCCACGATCTCCACAGCTAACAAAGTTTAGTGACGAGAGGGATTGATTCACGGAGAGACTGTATTTGGACGAGCTGTCGGCTTCGAGATGTGGCCTGATTACCCAAAAGGAGTTCCAATGTTCGTGGGTCATAATAAATAATGGGTCGTGGGTGTCGCGGCATTCCAAAGCATGATCTGTGGAACTAAATGTGTAATTTTTCATGACCGATTGCAGAAAATGGGCGTATCCTAGTACCATTCTCTCTTGGTATGTCCGATCATTTGACATTGCATCGATGATGCGTATTTTAGCTTCAGATCTGTCTCGCGTGCACTTGTAAAGATGCCTGTGCACTTTCACTTCGTAATGTTCCATCTGTAGCGTGTGTAGCAAATCCTGTCCCCAAGTATTGTCCTTGTCGGCTACAGCGAGTGAAAACGCGTTAATCATTGAAAGGGTCATACTGGCCCATGCAGCAATCGAAATTTGACGGTCCCGTACAGAGCATCGTAAGCATCGATGGACAAATTGAATGTATGTGACATGTGACTTTTTCGTTATTAGGTTCAGGAATATATCCAGAGAAAAGGACGGCCGGATATCGTCTGCAATTGCTCCCAACTTTAGGTTGTCTTGAGACCATCTACGAAGCATGCTTCTTCTGGTAATTCTATGATACTTGTTTGAAATAACGATGATGTTGTAGTTTGGAACTAGACTTGGTCGGATCGGATGGTGTGTGCTTGGGGCATTAAAACTAAAAGATTTTGGGTAGCTGGGATCTACAACTTTATAATCTGCAGGGGAAGTGTCCGGGTAGTTGAGTCCGATGTGCGCATGACATTTCCATGGTTTTGAAGCAGAAACGAACTTTTGGTGATTTAGTTGAACGCAATGCGGAGAAGGATTCTCAATACTGAAACTTTGCATTGTCGTAGTAAACAGGATTGAATGATTGCATTCTTGTTTCCATTGCACAAATTCGTACTCAAGCGATTCAGTTCCAAATACTGTCCATATCAATTTTTTTCTCGGAAAGAGCCATTTATCGCAAAATACTGATGCCAGTATGGGACGTCGAATTATTGCAGCAACTTGGCTCTGTACTACATCTATGTTTTCGAAGTTATCTGTCACTACAAAGCAGCTATGGAATGGTTTCAAGAGAATATCCAAATTTTGTATTGGTTCAATTGATGGTTCTGACGAGGTCTCTTTAACTGGTTCTAGTTTACATTTTATGCCGTCGTGAATGGATTTTTTGTAGCAACTTACTTGGGAACAGAGTCCTCCGAATATCAAAATGGCGAATGGCGTTAAAATGACCATTATGTCAAATGAGTTACAACACAGAATCATTGTTTAAGTGATCAGCAGGGAGACGGTAATGGCTGAGCTGTCAGTACGACAGGAAGGGAATGTTCAATTATAGAGTATATTTAGATTGCCGATATAAATGTCCATGTCGTGCTGTATAAGGATAAAATGAATATTTTATGAATATGCTCATGACAAACATAATTGATTTTCTACAAAGTGTCTTGAAGGTTAATAATTCTATCCATTTGTCCCCACCCGTGCACCTTTGTCATTTTGCATATCTATAAACATTTATTGAGTCCCCAGCTAACTCTCTCGGATCGACGGATCTGTATTGATTTAATATACGCCCAATCAAATATCTTGGATGGCTCTTTTATGTATATGCCGTCTCTTCTTTACACTCTACCTACTGTAGTTTGGACTTGCAAAATTTACCTGCCTATACTGCTTTACATACTTCTTCATATCTAGCTTTCTCAAATTTAGTTACTATCGGAATATGGAAGCATGTTTTACCAACTTACATACGGCGAACATGTATGCATGGTTAAATGAAACACGGCTGTCATGAATAATTAATTATTCCATGGTTATTGATTTTTATTGGGACCCAATCAATATATTTAAGGCTGAATTTTAAAAGCAAACTCCTGCTACAAATTTGCATAATGTAATAATAGTGAACCCTGTGCGTTTATGACTTGCTAAATAAATGAGAGATTTATGCGGTGAAATTTGGGATTAAACACTAAAATGATCTGAAAATCTGAAAATCATCTGCATCTGAAAATGGATGGAAAATCCTAAGGAATGTATGAAGATGATGGGAACGGCTCAACTGTTGATTACGTTATTCAACTTACAAAAAACCGCACATGTATAACACCGGATCAAAAATAATGCTCACGAATTTTATTTTAATATTTTAGTAGATACATCCGCCACCAATGGGTTTGAGGTGCGGAAAGTGAATAAATTGTTCAAAATTATTAGCTTATGGTTCCATTGTTCCTGTTAGTTTCTTTCTGTTTCGACACATCAGATTACAATGATACTCAAAATACGTTTTGGACATCTTGTCATTATCATACCATCAATTGAACACAAAATTGAGTTGATTAATAAAACTGTTTATCTGGCATTACATATTTTTCACAAATTTGTAGACATTTTGAAACTATAAATGATTGATCTGAATTACGTAAAGTCTGTTACTGTATTAACGATCGATCCCTTTGGTATAGTCCGGTCTACTTGTTGTTACATGAATCGGTAAAATGCACATGTACCTCATAGATCGAGTGGTATAAAACGTGTCCAAATTAAAGTATGTTGTCAAACTCTTCAAACGTAGCAGGGTTACAGCTGCAGAAACTGAAGGATATGTTTCTAAATTTTCTATAAATTAATATAACTTAACTTTAAGCAGTCACTTCGTCAAACCCATCATGATGACCTGCCCATTATGACGTCTCCCAAAGATTGTGATTTATCGTTTCGTCACCATGCTGCAACATAAGTTAATTGTTCACACCACCGCATCAGCAAACGTGGAAATAAGGTATACAGAAAACTGAAGACGCAAACAATAATGCAATCATTTGGTTACAAATACGCTCCTATATATATATATTTAGTTTAAATATTTAATTCAACTTCCGACAACAATTAGAACTTGCTGGCTGCGTGACGTCAACTGAAAAGGCATTTCATCAAGTCATTATGGCCCCAAGGCAAATAAAAGTATTATAGTATTTATTTTTATATTATTACTTCATTGATTTCATTATTTATTTATTACTAACTGGTACAAAACTACATGCAGTTAGTTATTCAACCTGTTTGACCATAATAAAAGTTGCACCATTCCTATTTCGTTTCGGTAATATTCGCACTCTTGTCCAACCTTCATACACAAAACTTCTGGCCGTTCCAACGCAATTACTTACCTTCGTCAGCATTGCGCGTGGCCCAAATTCCATTAGAAAGGTGACGCAACTAAAGGCAATAAACACTCCTGTGAATACCAACATGCCAAAGAAGCTTGAAATCCCGATTTGGTTGCCGAATCCCAGAATAGGTTTATGTACGGGATCTTGCAGGTCCAACGTGCGGTTGTATCTGTGAGCTATACTTCTCCATGCTTCCCACCTATCAGCTAGTCCTCCTTCAAGAATTCGGGAATATGACTTTAGCAACCAATGCCTGTTAACGGTATACGATCGTAAATAAAGCCAACAAGTTTGCAAGTCCTCAGGTAGCACAAAGCATTGTGCTCTCGTATTGCCCAATTTCCTCAAAATATGTTGCCTCAAACTCAATAAATTGTCGTACGTAGGGATTTCCAAAAGTAGTGAGACGACTTTATTCTACTCTCATTTTAAAACCGGTGGGCGAAATCAATCAGCGTGCTCCACATATATTCCCTGGACCCTTGCCCACCGTTTCCACATTGCACCGAATGTCCAGATACCATTGGGCAAGAGTGCCGTGCTTCTATGTTCAAAAATCGAAATTCCCGTTTTTTCACGTTTTTTCGTTATTGAATTTTAAATGATGCTGCAGATTAGCCAGGACTCGCTGTAGTGCATGTTTTTTTGTACATATCTTGTCATGATGAGCCCATCGTTCGTTTCCAGTCACCATTTCGACGCTTGATAAACTCTACGTCCTTTGAGAGAAAAGTGCTATTTTGCAGATTTGCTTGCACTGAAAATTTGCGTTCTCAAACGTAATGTCTTCGGAAATGCACCCACGGCGGCGACACAAAGGTTCAAAATTGAAATCCAAGTACCTCCACACATTCAGGGGGTTTATGTGAACCATTTATGATATTTCTCACCACTGGGGTTGACTATCTAAATCGACGACAGCTATCCTTTTGGTTACAAATCTCTCATCGGTAACACTTAGAGTTTGTCTTAACTTTGGCCTGTTTTACAGCGATAGGCTAGCTCTTTTAAGTGCCGACGCCACCGATCGATTGTTGTCCGTATAAGCACGGGATCTACCACATATTTTGAAAATAATTGTGATTTGAACTGGTGGAAAGACCGTCCAAGAAAGGTTACATCACTTTAGCACGGACATCTTACGTAAAGAAAAAAGATAATTTCAGGTTTAACAAGCTCTACCTCTGGATTGGTAATATCCATCGCAACACGTAGCATGTCAATCGAAAGACCAAACCTTGGTCTACCGTTTGGTATGAACACGGTCTGAATTGATAAATCCGCCATAGAGATATGCCTTGTCAAAGTCGTCTCATTACTTTTGGAAATCCCTCGTATATCGGAGCTGTTGGACTTGCATAAGCCATACGTTTTGCAAGATATGAGGCAACTTCCACGATCGATACATTTTGATTTGTTCGGTGAAAGCTATTTTCGGTGAGACTGCTGACTCTTGCAAACAGGCTGAGATAATATATTTTAGGCGATTTAATCTGTTGAAATGGAAATAGGATTTTGTATCCTGCGTGTTGAAAACTTTCTATTGTAGTAAATGGTGCTGGCGGAATTACAACAGTTAGTGTGCTTACAATTCCTTCAGCATAGAAGCTGCAGAAGAAAAATCCCAAGAGCTGGATAAAAATGAGCATTTTCTGATTTTTCAAATATGGTGGGGTATAGCTTCCAATGAATGCCCCAAATAAGTCCATTGCCTTTCTCAAACACGACACAACCTTCCCCTTGATTTTGCTCGCAAACAGTTTTAGAAGGACGAGATAAGTGGTCATAATCATGAGCCATAGAGTTACAGAAAAGGAGTCTGTCCACGCCAAGAAATCAACATCAGTACCGTTATTTGTTGTTCTTTTAGTGTAGCAGTAAATCAAGCGATGTGTTGATTGGCTTGAATGCACGAGTCCAGTGCTTATGTAATAATTATTTGAAGGATTGTCGTTTGCAAAATCAAGACCTCTTTCCTCTAAATAGATAAACTGTCCATCAATACTTGTGTCAACGGAATGGTATTCGTCTTGTGCTCGTATTCTGAGCTAAATGTTGTGAACTATTGACAGTAAAAGCGTTGCCATAATTTTCCTACCGCAAAATCGAAATTCTTGCGATACTGGAGAGATTCGTAGACATGCCGTGCGATTGTTTCCGTAGTGAACGGGTTCAATGTATTTCCGAAATTGAAGATGCACCATAGCGTCTATTTCTCTACCGTTGGCAGATCTGAACACGTTTTTATGAAGCGACTGTGGTGCGAGTAGCAGCTTCAGAAAATCAGTATTAAAAATTCCGGAACTGTTGTCTTCGTTGCAGTAACCGTGACACATAATTTGATATTTTGTGCATCTATTATGAGCATTATACTGAAGGACCAGTTTTAGCGATGGCATATTTAGAAATGATATTGGAAACTCTTTTTCAAAATAAGACGCATTGTTTTCACCCAGCGTCTTCTTTTCCGATATGAAAACAAACATGGTGTATGGGTGCATTGCGTATAGCCAAAATGTCCGCTGGACATCCTTTTCCCTTTGAGCGAACCCAAAAGGCACGATTATGAAATGGTTCGGTTGCGTGTGTTTGAATGTAAGTGACATTTCCACCTCTTTGCTGTAATTGTTAAGGACCATCGAGCGAACTCGATGAGACTGAAGATACAAGTTATCGGTGTCAAGCGAATGGAAAAATATTTCGTTATCCTCAACATTTGTATCAAGCATGCTGAGAAATGTGTTCAGACCTCTTTTTGATGAACACGATCCGATTGGATGCCATCCGTGGACTTGCATAAATATGCGAAGCAGTATTGACGCAAGTAATGAGGGTGTGTAACCTTGCTTCATTTTATACAAAATGTAATAGTATCTAGAGTGATGTTCAGATTTCTGTTAGCCAAAACGTCGCACACCACCAATTTAAACTGTGGAATACTCTGCACAAAGCTTGGCTTTACTAGGCCTCAATTATATACGATCTAACTAAGAATAAGAAGAACTTTTTATGCTGAGGTTCGGAAACTGGATTACAAAGAAAGCCACGTTAAGTTTGCTGCTACTATAGTTGCGTTGTTCTTTTGTATTATTAGACGAATGATTGGCGAGCTGTCCGACCGCAAATTTAACACTTCATTTTCCAGCACTCGGAATACAGTTATTTTTAAACAGAACGTAGGATTGCTGACGAGGAGATAGTAAATTTCATAACGCCATAACATGATAGCGACAGTAAGAGTAGCTCATATAATTTGTTTTCTGTTCACAGTTTCAAATTGCTAGACCAAAAATAAAAATTCATTAAAAAGGAAACGTATTAATTTTCTATAGTCAACTACAGCCCTCATTCCTCTGTGTTACGAAAAAAATGCTTATGCAAACTGAGCGTCTCAAATAGAGATATACTAGCCATCGATACTTATAGCTGGATAGATAAAATCAAAAGCAAGTAAGTCAATAATCCCAAGCCCAAAAATTCCCAATGGAAATATGTACGTATTTAAATACGGAAAACCGACTCGAATCATTTCCTCAAATCTAATTGCTTTCAAATGGTATTGGCATCACAGGCGACATCCTGTGAATCTGTGGAATAACTGAATTATGGACTTCAAAGTTTCATGGGTTTAATAAATTAAAATATTATAATACACAATTCTAGTGTGCGACTTACTAGACTGTTCATTACATTTGTTGTTGACACAATGTAGTATGTTGTTGACAAACTAAATCATTCTTTTCATTCGTCTCAAAAACATTTAAGATTGATTTTGCTGCTGAAGTATTTTGTTACGAGGTCATGAAATTGATGAGTTTTACTTATAATTACCTTGCAATATATTTTCAGAATTTAGTAATGGGAGTCCCTTTAGTTGCTTCCACATCAATTTCCGATGTTCAGTTTGATGATACTCGCTTATTATATGATATATGTATTTCTTTTAACAACAGCTCTACTGAAAGTGACAATAATATAAAGTTTTTTCACTTATATGCACACTTTAACACAGGTTCTAATTTTAATACAAATGTAATTAACAACAATCGGATAAATGTTCTGTTCTATACGTTTAATTATAAACCAATATACGCATGCCAAAAATTGATGTCTCTGTACTCTGTACTTCCAGGTAATCATTCGCTTTTGGTTCAAGGCTTCCAAAAATATCATCTGGAGTACTTCATTGTACATTATCTCTAATTTCACTTTGTCGGGAAACATAATACACGCATACATTTCTCATTTCATTTATTTATAGGTTTCCTTGGGTCAGCCAAAAACATACTGGGTAAGTAATCTCGCACATGATTTTGTTTTTGCTACCACAAAATAAAAGGTTAGTAGTAGATGAGGGATTACATACCATATGTGAACGCACCGGATGCGACATTTTTAAATTAAAAAATTGTTTGCATATTCGGAATCTCCTTTAAAAATGAAGCTAAAATCAAGTGGAAACAAAATTAGAAAAAAATGTAAGCCGGGGTAAATTGCGAAAATTAGGTGCAATGGTGCTGTTCATAGGATACCACATTTTTTCGACATTTGTTGACGGATTTGGCTGAAATTTGGCACGAGCAATCCTTGAGCGGCCCTCCTCGGGGTTCAGTCGAGAAAAGTTCAATTTTCGAAATTGGGGTCACGATATGAAAGGTCAAATTTTAAATTTCTTCAAATATGTATTAATTGTATGCACAACTGTGTAACATTATGTGGGGAATATATTTTGCCAATGTACACCATTTTGAAGGTCAACGTACGTCCAAACAGACTAGTTTGACCTTTTTACAACTCCAAATTCAATTATTTTTTATGCATGCATACGGCATGTAGTAAATAATTTTTTAAGGTTCTCTTTATAGCTATTCGGCACTGAACCTTTTCAACAATAGGTTGCTAAATGTGATTCCGGTTGGTAAGCTGCAACAATAATGAAGGGTCTAACTTGATAATTAATATCAATCTAATGTCATCCTCATCATATTTGTTTTTGAGTTTTAGTGTGGCGGGGTATTCAATTTTTGTCATCTTAAACGGCTGAAATTTTTGACAAAGTAATAGCGTACGATTTAATGGAAATATATTCCCCAAAACATCGTACGTTATTACTTTTTCCAGAACTTAATCCATTTTTTAGTTTTAGGGTGGCGGGGTATTCAATTTTTACCATCTTAAAGTAGCCCGTTAATAACCAATCAATCGGGTTGAAAAATTTCCACAATAGAATCAATCTGTTTGCAACTGTTTGCTCGCTGACGAATGATTTTTTTTCATTTTTTTTTCAATTTACGAAGACTTGTAAAAGGCCAAGTTCAAGTTGAAGGCTTTGCTAAAAAAATTCAGCCGTTTTTGAGTTTTAGTGTGGCGGGGTATTCAATTTTTGCCATCTTAAACGCGTGGCTTAATATAATGACCCTAACGATGCATAATTTTATCAAAGGAAATGTAGATTAATTAAATTAATTTCCTTTGGTTCGTTAAGAAAACTTTTTTGAACGAATGCTGTAAATAAATATTGTGCACGTCAATTAATTTATTCATCCAAATCAGAACAAATATGATGAGGATGACATTAGATTGATATTAATTATCAAGTTAGACCCTTCATTATTGTTGCAGCTTACCAACCGGAATCACATTTAGCAACCTATTGTTGAAAAGGTTCAGTGCCGAATAGCTATAAAGAGAACCTTAAAAAATTATTTACTACATGCCGTATACATGCATAAAAAATAATTGAATTTGGAGTTGTAAAAAGGTCAAACTAGTATGTTTGGACGTACGTTGACCTTCAAAATGGTGTACATTAGCAAAATATATTCCCCACATAATGTTACACAGTTGTGCATACAATTAATACATATTTGAAGAAATTTAAAATTTGACCTTTCATATCGTGACCCCAATTTCGAAAATTGAACTTTTCTCGACTGAACCCCGAGGAGGGCCCCTCAAGGATTGCTCGTGCCAAATTTCAGCCAAATCCGTCAACAAATGTCGAAAAAATGTGGTATCCTATGAACAGCACCATTGCACCTAATTTTCGCAATTTACCCCAGCTTACATTTTTTTCTAATTTTAGTTTCCACTTGATTTTAGCTTCATTTTTAAAGGAGATTCCGAATATGCAAACAATTTTTTAATTTAAAAATGTCGCATCCGGTGCGTTCACATATGGTATGTAATCCCACAGATACACTCGCCAGTTAAAATTTATCTCAGAACTCCACCAGTAGCAGCTGAACAGATTGCATCCATTACGAGAAATACGGCGCAATCTCAACTCCAGAATGAATAGAAATACGCTTGTCAAATACAGAATGCCTGCAATCACCAGAATGTCCAAGAACCTCGAAAAACGGATTTGGTCACCATACTGTATCTCAGGATTTGGGCTTGGATTTTCCAGTGGTAACTCAAATTCCAGTCTGTCCGACAAACTTCTCCAATTCTCCCACTTGTGTGGTAACCCGCTTTGTAGAATTCGTGAGAAAGTCTGAAACAACCAGTATCGATTCACCGTGTAAATTTCTGCAAAACGATAATATTCGAACAAATAATCCTGCCTCAAGTAAAAACACTGCACCTCACTATTTTCTGCGGACTGATTCCTGATGTCGTCCTCGAAGATTAACAAGTCATCGTAAAGATTTGACTCGTCCGATCCAACAGCACATTTATTCATCAGATAATTGGCATAGTTATCATACGAACCACTTTCATTTCTTACATCTAGAAAGCTTTCATTGAGCACATTCAGCATTTTTCTCGCTTCAAAATTTGCCCAATACTCCTCCCAAGGTGAGTCAATAAGTTGGTTGTCCCAAAGAATCTTGTAACCTCCTTGCAGCAAGCCTCTCAACGAGTCAAATGGGACTGGAGGAACGTAGACGGTCAGAACACTGACGATTCCATTAGAGTACCAATTGCAAGTGAGGAAACCCAAAATCTGAATTCCCACCAGCAGCTTTAATTTATTCCAATAGAATGGAATAGAATTGCCGATAATCACCCCAAACACATCCATAAGTACTCTAATATTCGACACGCGGTGTCGAGGTGCAACGTGTCTTGAAAAACCGTAAATTGTAAGAATTGTTCCAGCAATCAATAGCCAAGATTCAAGAGAAAATGGCTCTATCCACGCAGAGGTGTCTGTCAGTTTGTCATGCTTCAGGTCGTTCAGGCAATAAATTAGAATACCTTTACTGTTCTGGGAATAATAGAAACCGGGATATATCCAGTAGTCAGTAGACAGGGACCATTGATGAAAGTTGGTATAAGCTTCATCTATGATCATGTATTGTCCTGTGATTTCTTGCTCAACTGCATCATACTCTGTGGCGTTGGACCTGTCGTATATGTTGGCCGAAAAATTATGGAATTGTGAGAGCAAGATTACAGTCATTATATTACGATTGCAAAACTGAAACTTGTTGGAATTTAAGGAAGGTGGAAGGAACTCGCTGCAAGCAAATTGTCGTTTTTTGAAACTTTTATACTCCTCAGAATCCGGAAACGTAAAATACACCACGGTGTCAATTGTCCGATTGTTTGAGTTAGCGAAATATCTTTTGTGGAAATGCAATGGCTTTAACAGTAACTCTTTCAAAGTGGCACTAAACGGACTTAGCATTTCTCGCGCGGGGCAGTAAAAGTTGCAAATGATCCAATTTTCCGTTGTAATGATTCTCTTTCTGGCTATGTAAAGCTTGATACACAGCTTTAGAGCAGGTAGATTTTGTATTTTGGATGATATGTTGGGTTGCTTTAGATGATGCGTCATTCCACACTGAATACTCAGCAGAATCGAATGCGGGTGCATAAGGACGTGCCAGTAGGTTTCGAATATATCGTCTTGTCGCGTATTGTTTTCGTTCTGCGGAAACATGGCAACATGAAATGGTTGCGTGTGCCTGAATGGAAACCACCTTCCGATCGGATTTTTGTAGTATT
Organism: Sinella curviseta; assembly: GCA_004115045.4. NCBI lineage: Eukaryota > Metazoa > Arthropoda > Collembola > Entomobryomorpha > Entomobryidae > Sinella > Sinella curviseta. The sequence goes on along the minus strand of CM023199.3, from coordinate 1,527,773 downwards.
TTCCGAATATCATGCAGCGGCCGTGGACAGAGTCAAAACTCATTTCATCGTTTTCAAACGAATGGAATGATACTTCCAGTCGAGCCACGTTTGCGTTCAAAGCGTCGAAAAAGTCCTTAAGAGCAACATGCGTCAACTCTCTGGTCAATGTGGTGATGTAATTGGCCCTGAGCTGCGTAAATCCAATTGTAATTATTGTAAGAACGACTAGAATGAGTGTCCTATCGTTTATGCGGATTCGACCCATTGTTTAGTTTGGATTAATGTTTGCCAATCTTTATATTTTTGAAAGAGTTTGATAAATTCCGAAAGGTGAAATAATAGTCTATAGCTTTCTCTGTGACTTAACTTCAAAAATACAACTGTGCTGAAAACTTCCTTCTTGTCGTGTTTCTTTTCTTATAATGATCACAATTATTTGCGCCACACTGCAATACTTTAACCCACGTATCCTGCTTAAATTTGTGAACACGAATAATGTATACGATATTTTTCGTGGACTGTTCGATCAATAAAGTTTCATGACCGAAAACCAAGAATAGCTCTGAACTTTCAGCAAAAGGTAATGCCCGGGATATCGGCTATGGCTTTACTATGTTCTGGCTATTGTACATAAGTGAACTGAGAAATTAGGTATTGAAAACTACCCGGAAATAATATAACGTATAATAGTGCTCGTGCATTCTAATGTAATCAAATTTTCAGGTAGTTCAACTTCCTAGCTTATGGCTCACGTCGGCACGCGGAGTGTTGATTTCAATAAAATGGCCTGGATAAAGTGCAAAAATTTTTGCTCATGATCTGAATCTAAATAGAAAGACCATAAAATATTGTATGTTATTCCGTACGAACCTATTTTCACGTACATCGGAAAATGGGCAGAATGAAGAAAAAACTGCACATTCTTTAAAGAACATATTTAAATGAGATTTGAGGAAGCACGATTTCATGACGAGTTCAAACATCTTGTGTAGCAATCAGAATACATTAATATCTTTCATTTCTAAAAAAAACAATTTTTACTCGTAAATGTAAACACGTATTTTTGCAGATGCTCTTTTTGGCAGAATACTTATGAAAGTCGAAACATGCTCCTTCTGCAATAACAAAGCGATTCCAAATTCATGGAGGGAGTCCCGCATCCATCGAACACAAATTGTATATTGTTTGCGTTATTAATTATTCATATGAATTATTCATCCGGCAAACCGGATTGTGATGATCTTCATTACAGAAGAAAAGTTGGGTTTTTAATTTACTGATAATTAAGATAATAATTATAAAGATTATTTATAAGTTTCCAAAGTATTTTCAATGTTTTTGATGTGCAATTGCATATCAACGCTTCACTGCATTTGACGACGCCGATCAACACAATTATTACCTTATGCAAATTTTAATTAATCTAAGGTTTTGGGTAATTACGTAATGTTTGTTGTAGTGTTATGATTGAGTTGATTATCTATGGTTGAGCGTGGATTGGCAATTTAGAAATATACAGTCATCAGTCATATCTGAATAATCAATGCATGAATATGATATTATCAGGACTATTTCACTACTATTTTAATAAATCAGGTATTAGTTTTCAGATTATTGAACCTCTGGATTGATTTGGAACCTTTGTTCGATTACACAGCATTTTCGATGCCGTTCCTTCAAGGCACGGACAACCTCGGAGCACTATGCGTGCCAGAGTATGTACCAATTTTCTTTTCCACCAGCCATTTTGTTTTTAAGCATTTCCGTTGTAATTGGTCCGTTGTATAATTTTAATACTAGCTGCCTTACTGCAAGAGTAAAGACAATGTATGTTCAGTTCCATTCAATGACGACATCATCTAGCAAACGTTATTTCAATGACATGTTTGCCGTTGGTGTTTGTGGTCTCCAGTATGCCAGACACAAGCGATTGTGTAAAGTACGTCTTTTATATGTACATGTTTCTATACATTTCATTTTCCAGTAAAATAACAAATGCAGCGTGATATTCTGGATGTAGTTTAAGAATAAAAAGTACTTGTAGTTTCTACTGTCCAATTTCGCGTCGTTCTTTCGTTGTACAAGCCTCAGATATTAAGTTTAAGAACTAGGTGTCTTGATCTTCTTTGCGGCGTTTGTGGATGATGTTTCCAGTGACAAATTAAAAATGCGTTCAAGCAAATACAATCAAGATTTGTTATGAAATGTGCTGACCACTGCCGCACGATAACGCTGGGCTTATACTGGATTTTTCGACAGACCTTCCTGACATTAGTGGGAAGTAGTTCATTTATGAAATTTTATTGATGCGCAAGATTACGACATTTCAAACATTTACACTAGCTTAGCTTCAAGATGAAATCTGTATGTGCGCTCCTCTATTTCCCAAGTGGAATAGTGCTGCATGTCAATATGTAACAGAAGGATAAGTTAATCCTTTTTAAAGAGGGAATTTTTCCTTCTACATCGATCCACTAGGATTGATATTTCTACTGTGAAAGTCAAAAGTATTCATTGTTTCTGAAACTGAAAGTTTGGATTTTTCTTGTGCACTTTACTTTTCAAGGACTGCGAAATACAAAAGTACATATATATTCCTTCCACTTGAGAGAACGCTTGTTTGCTCTGGAAGCAATATCAGTTGGTCGGACAGAAAATCTATCAAATTTGTCGTCACTGTGCAAGGGTGCCATACGTGTGAGGTATAATAAGCAAGTCCAAATGCTGAAAAGAATAGCCCGTCTCTTCACACATAAAACAATATTAAATATGGATGAACGCGTGTCTATGTTAAAGCGAATAATGGTAAGCTCTACTTCCTTAAAACCTTTCCGCGCGTTAATACATTATTCTAATAACTCACAGATGAATAAACAGCTCTTTCCATAGTGCTACTATTCCTGTTTTCGGCACGCTTCGTCAAAAATTTTTGGAAATTGGAAAATTTGTATCAGTTAACAAATAATACACCATTTCTAATAGAATGGCACCAATTTCAGACCAGTATTCCCCATTTTGGTTGAATTATTGCGTCAAAAAATATTAAAAACTGGTTGTGCGGTTTCGCCTGTAAATCACGCAATTTTTAAGATAGCGGCAAAATCTCTTCTGCATTATAAAGATAAATGAAATATCTCTGTAGGAAATTCAGAGTTTTTTATAATTCGTTGAAATAGACTGCAAACATTACTTTCCAATTTGCATAAAAATGGCATTATTTTCGAGTGAGAAAAAATGTTTTTCGGTTATTACTTGCAACTATTGGCGTTAAGATGCATAATATGACACGTTAACTTGGTTGTCGTTTTGTGTTCGGAAATTACTTGCGTTCCGTGAACTAAGATTTCCTGTTCAGTTCTTACGGCTAACGTGTTATATTATGCATCTGAACGCCAATAGTTGCAAGTATGAACCAAAAAACATTTTTTCTCCCTCGAAAATAATGCCATTTTTATGTAAATTGGAAAGTAATTTTTGCAGTCTATTTCAACGAATTATAAAAAACCCTGAATTTCCTACAAAGATATTTCATTTATCTTTATAATGCAGAAGAGATTTTGCCGCTATCCTTAAAATTGCGTGATTTACAGGCGAAACCGCACAACAAGTTTTCAGTATTTTTTGACGCAATAATTCAACCAAAATTGGGTATACTGGTCTGAAATTGGTGCCATTCTATTAGAAATAGTGTATTATTTGTTAACTGATACAAATTTTTCAATTTCCAAAAATTTTTGACGAAGCGTGCCGAAAACAGGAATAGTAGCACGTAACAAATTTGAGCTTGATTTACGATGGTAAAAACGGACATTGATGACTCCATGCTTTTCAAGAGAAACAAAATCCCTGTCAATGACGGCAAATGTGGCTATCAATCAAGCTATTAGGTTAGCGGCAGGATATTCCTTTGGTAAATGAAATGCACTTTCTATAGGTATCTATCACTCGCATCAAGGCCTAATAATACAGTTAATATTAAAAACAGGTGTTAGAAAGCTCACATTTTGTTTCACTCATATCGCTGCATGCTCATGTCATTTCTTCTGCCATGCTGGCATTTAAAGGGTTTGCAATTGTACAAGTGCGCTTAAAATGAGACGCTAATACCATCGCCATTTATTAAATCGTCGACACAATCGTAAAATCTAAAACAATTTGTGAACATCTTCCTCTCCTCTTATATATTCATCATTATTGTTGCTGCTGCTGATCTTAAATTTGCCTTTATCTTGCTATATAGATTATAAAAATAGATATCTGACCACCCGCACCCTGGTTCATGTCTTCCTTGGTCACACTCCATTATGCTTTTCATATATTTCGTAATAAAGCCTTGATCCATATGATGACACCGACTATCATAAACCGTACTTCACTCATTGCAACCATTATATCAGGTGAGTAGTTGCTGCTCGGATAAGATGAAATTTTGGTTAATGAGTATATGAATACACTTTACCAAAAACGTTAGACCTGAACACTTGAACTCAAATGATGTAGGTTCAACGTAGCCGTAATTTACCTATGTATACGAGAAAGTTTATGGAAATCCAGAAAGCGCAAGAAACAACTGCTGTATGAAAACTCGCTATTAAGAGACCACAATTTTCAAGCGACGTTGAACAGCATCATCCAATGAGCACAAGATAATAATGGGAGTTTGATAGTCTGCTGTCAAAAGTTTGGGGAACATTTTTGGGGTAATTAATGTTTCAACCAGCTTATCTATATATAAACGAAAACGAAAAATTAGAAAATATAAAAACAAGCATGGCAATGGAGAGTATAGACAAGGCTAGGAAGCACGCATCGTGGACCGCAACATTTCTTTCATGCTGAGTCATTACAGAAACGTTATAACTTGTTTTGGAAATGGTTAATATTAATTACAGATAGGACGAGCGGGCAGAATGGTATTGTTCGTCATGCACGGTTGATAATAAACAAAAGTAAAAATGACGAAAAAAGGCAATACATAATCGTACATATTTAGTGATGAAGATCATATCCACAATTAATTGACTGACCGTTTGGCCATATTTGTATGATGATTCACGATACGTTTTATTGTTTCCTGATTTCCAACAGGTTGGTAATTTGTTTTCTGTTCACCGTCAAATACACTGAAGCACAAGAACCTGCAAACAGACTATAGACCTTAGGCACGAAGGCGAGGGATGGAAACTTGATAAAAAGTACGTTTCTTAATGTTATTGAGTATGACTAAAGTTATGCATTGTGGTTGTCAGTTGCCGAGGAGTCTATGCAGTTTAGGAGATCTGAGCTGAGACATATAATTAATTTAGGACTTGTAATGGACAATGACTTGGAAGAAATGGAATGGAAAATGAAATCCGTTGGGCACAAAATTATCCGTTTTTATTCCCGACAAAAGTTTACAATGCTGCATTGCTATGATTAACATTGAAGTCATTTACAAATTATTTGAAATCTACTTTGCTCTTCACAGTGGAGATTCTCTTTGATCGTTGCAACGAAGGCATTCATTTTTGTACCCCGAATAATAATATTTTCTCCTTTGTAAACTGTGCTCGTT
>CM023199.3:1477971-1522134 GCA_004115045.4 Sinella curviseta | reverse complement strand
GCTTCAGGATACCATATGGGATGATTTAAAGTTATCGTTGTGTAATAATAATAATAATTAGCGATACATAAAGCGGGGGTTGGCGAGATGGTTTTTTGTAACAGTGCTACATGAACATTTTTGCACTACTTGTGACAGAGGTTATAAATCTGACTGGGATTAGCTATCACTACTCCATTTCAAGACGACATACTTGAACTTCCACCTATCCTGAATATTTAAAAGCAATTTCGGCAACAACTCCTGAATGGCGGTCAAGCTTATATGTGCAATATAAACTTGAAGATTGAACATATGTATTGGATTCATTTGCAAAATAGCAAATATTTACGCAGAGTTGGCGTATTTTAATGAAAGGTAAAAGCTATTTTAAAATTTCTTCATATTGACCGTTAGTCACTTACAGTATTTTGTAGGTTTCAGTTGAACCTTTTTATTTTCTTTGAAATACATGCTCTAGTAGAAACCATGTTTCTGTTAGGAACCCGAGTTTGTTCAGAGACACTTTTACGCTACAATGGTAGTTTAAAAATTTCCTCAACATGGCTCATGCCACACGGTTAGAAATATTTAATTGGGTAAAATTTATTGCAATTTCATGATTTCAAATTTGTCAATAATTTGACATTTTTTATCGTATTCAAAATCATACAATCAGGGACATCACCTCACCAGAAGAACAACCGCTGAAACCTGCAAACTTGTTTTTAATTTCTAGGACAAAATCTACCGTGCTGGCGTCAATGACTTGTCACGAAAAAAAAATTTCAGAAGGAATTTCAGACTGTCATACTTTGATAAATTTGCGGCGTCGAGGCAATATAAATATCAAATTAGAATGATCATTTTTACTGCACTTTTGGTAAAATACGTTCGCTTGTTTCCTGAAAAATACTGTAACAAAACTGGACGGACGAACCGGATTTGTTACACGTACGTTGTTTACCATTGACAACGAGATTAGTTTGAAGCCAGCAATAGGTTTGCTGTTTAGCCGGAAAAATTTCTTAAAACAGCTTTCACATTCATTGCAAATTATCTAATTGTACGGTGTGTGCATTCTGCTTAACTAGGGATATAGTCATCAAGACATCCAGAACACCTGGTTTCGAGCTGGTGTTGCTTTCTAATGGTGTCCTAATTGTTACAATAGAGGAGAAAGAATATCATCAAGTAAAATTTAAAATATTGCTTTTGCTGGCGATAGTTTTTGCTCTTTTTTCGATGGAGCAATCAAGGAAAGAATGCAGGGTAGCTCACCATCAAATTGTATGAGGAATGTGTTTGCCTCGCCGGTTTATCTGGTGCAGAAAAAATGAAAAGGCAAGTCAGTGAACACCTGAACAAGAACATTTCTACAGTAAATAATATTATAAACATGCATATATTTGATTATCATAATAAATGATTTGTAAATTCAAAATACAAAGGTTCAACAAGTTTTGAAAACGAAATGCGTAAATACTTTTGGCTTGCATGGGTTGAATGATTTTATTGTCACTAGTCATTATAGACTAAATGGGACATTATATATTTGTCTGCTTTCTGTCAATTATCATGTACAATTAGGTCTCCAACAACAATTTTCTCTCGCTCTTCTGAATAATAACTGAGAGGTCCGTTTTTGACATCTGAGAAGTCTAAAGATTATGCATATGGGATCAGTAAATACAATAACATATGTAGACTACTTACTTGCGCTACAAAGCAGTGAACATATATTTCAGCGAACAGGTCATTTCGTTTAGGCTTACACCGTACATACCAAACTGGAAGTATTTATATTTATTGCATATGTTTGTATTTAATAAAGGCAGGTATTTTTTCATCCAAAATAAATCATGCTTTTGGTGGTAATTTATCATCAAACTTTTCTATGAAAAAAAATTATTTTCTTTGGATGAGAAATTAGTGTTGTGTTTCAGGAATAATTATTTCTTCATATAAAAGGATGATTTTTTATGAAAAAATTATTTATTCTTGGGAATCTGTATTTTACAGGAAGCCATACAAAACATACGACAAATTAGTTAAGTTATATCGTGATTTCAATTAAATTATATGAAAGTGTGGCGTGAAAAGTTAAAATTACGCACTCTTCAATATCAAAGTGCACTACTATGCCAAAGAGTGGCAGTAATTTCGATTACTTTGTCTATCAAGTGCAGCAATTACAGCTAAATCTTGGACGGAAAAGGGCATTAAGCAATTCCAAATTCTACCCTTTAACGTTACATGATAGACTTGCACCTAAATTTTAGACTACGGATGATGTGAAAAAGTTGCCATACATGAGCAATTTTACAAGTTGATCAATCCATTGCGTATTTCAATTATAAACTAGGGCAAATAAACTCAAGTTAATTTTTTAACTTGCTCACATTCACAAATTACTTTCCTTGCCATTCACCTTAAAACTTCATTTATTTTCCGGACTATGAGAGGAATATCAATTAGAAGCATGCACACCGTCAGACGGTAAATGAAATATTTATGAATTACATTGTCGAAACAAATGCACAAAAAAAGTTCTAAAAATCATGGCTTTGTAATAAAAATTATTCACTTAAATTTAAATCAAAAAATTTAAATCAAAATGTCCATAAGTAATTATTCAGTTGGCCTTCAAATATAATACTAAACAGGTCTTAAAAAATAATAGCAAAACCAAATACACTGGCGGAATCACTGAATTCTGCTCTATAAACGGTTGCGCAGGTATTTTATAAAAACTGACAGCAACTGATTAACTAATAAGGTTTAACATTGTGGTTGTGGTGCGAGAATCAGGTTCTATGAATTTGATGGTGTCATTTGTAGGGCTGGTGAAATGTCCATTATTGCATATTCGTGGAAATGACATGTTCACTTATCAAAATGACATTGACATTTTACACAACGCCCATAAAATGTCGAAAATTATTTCCTGACAAATGGACATATTTTTGTAGTCCAAAATTCAAAATACAAGCAAGCAACCTGTGTAACGGCAGAGTGCTTCTACTATATAATAATGTATCGAAGTTATAGCATAAAACATGACGATAGGACTTGGGGGTATGGGAAGATGTTTATATGTCTGATTTTGAATATTACTAACGGTTTAACAGATTTCGAACGTTTTAAGTTGTTTACGCCTACTACTAAACTACATGGAATATTACAAATATATTTCTGCAAAACAGCAGCATATATAAATATGACTACGAGTACTGGATAACAGTATCCACGGTTAACTTTTACCGTTAGTGACCGTTGCTCTTATAAATTTTTTACATATGACACAATATGTGTGACAAATGATCATACGTTGTTTTTCACCACAACACCTAATATGTCAGATTTTGAAAATTCTTAACGATATCACCGCTAAATGCCGCTTTTTTGGTATAACCGTCAGTTGGTTTTGGATTTACTACCAGCGAATGTTGGTATTCCAGTTTCCAATTCATCCTCATGAATAACGGCCTCTCTGCAAATTACTGCACAGTAACATGTACGTAACTGCAATCATTTGAATATGCAAACGTAATTATGAAAATGCAAGAAAAATAATATTCTGTGACAATTTGGCAATTTGTCCATAAATGTACATGCGATGGCATTGAAATGAGCAGTTATATATCATGTCTGACATTTTGAATCGCCAAGAAATTGATATTTGTCAACGTCCATTTCTTGTCACTTGTCCATTGACATTGACAATTGGTCAGCCCTAGCTATATGAGTGAGAGAGCCTATAGTGGGATCCGGCTCCGCCTTCTCTACCTCCATCATCATCATCGCATGGACACTAAACTCAGGATGCTTAATGCGGAACAACCCCTAAATTGGAGTGTTCAGGTTACCAAAGAAAATGAGTGTGGGTGTGGCGACGCTGAAATTAGCTTTTAGAATGTCATAATAATTTTATGTGTAAAAACATCAAGAATTTTATTAGGTTTATAACATGCAATATGCAATTACAATATTTTATTGAGCCCTGAATATTAGTAGTATATCTTCACATGTCTTCGTATTTCATGTAACCTTATTTAAGTTAATTATTTTTATGCGTGTATATATTTAACATGCGTTTATAAATATATGTCCAAATAATTTAAATCCATTTTTTAAATTTACTCATAGCTTGGGCTGTCCAAGTTGGGCAGCACCTACACGTTGGAAACTTTGATACATTGTTAACAAACATATACACAAGCAGATTGCAAATTACAGCTAACCATTGTCGACAAATCAAAATGAAGCGCTTAATCGTAAGGAATAAAACTGTATGTGCCCCCAGTTCGACTAGAAATCGTAGTAAGGCCAAGAAATGTAGAACACCAACCACAGCGAGAATGCCCAAATATCCCAAAATACGACGTTGATCACCAGTTTGAACATTTGGCTTTATGTTTGGGTCTTTCAATGGTAATATATTGGAAAGCCAATACGCAAAATTGCTCCAAGTGCCCCATATTTGATGGAAACCCATTTGATAAATTCGTGAGTATGTCTGCCACAACCAGTATCTGTTGACAGTGAAAAATTCGATAAAAATATCGTTGCTATTTAGAGGGTCCTGCACTAAGGGAAAGCATTGCATATTTTTGTTTTTTGTCACATTTTGAAGTTGTTTTGTCTCATACAACACAGTATCAAACATATTGTCGGAAAATATCCGGCGCGCATATTGTTTCTTTAGATAGTCGACATATTCGATTGAATCCAATTGCGATGTAATATCGTAAAAGCTTTTGTTGAGAAGATTGCTTAAATTTTTCTCCCAAAAGGTTTCACTATACTCCTGCCATGGAGTGGCCACATTTGCGTTAAAGTACAGAATCTTATATCCTGCTTCGAGTAGGCCTCTCAAAGAATCAAAAGGCATTTTAGGATCGAATATGATTAAGGCACTAACAATTCCATTCGAGTAAAATTCACAGATGAACATACAAACGACATCAACAATGATAAGCAGCTTGAACTTATGCCAAAACGAGGGTGCGTAGCTGCCAATTATCACTCCGATCAGATTTAAAACATTTGTAGCATACGACAACCCGACACTAATTCGAAGTGTCTTGACAAGGACGGATACTGCAATTACAGCGAATAATAGGGATAACCATATTTCCGTGGAAAACGATTCTATCCATACGTTGAAGTCAACTCTCGTGTGTCTTTCTTCCAAAACGTCCTTGCAATATACCAGAATTTCTTTTCTGTTTCCGCTATAGTATAGTCTAGTGTATAAGTGGTACTGGACAGAAAGTGTCCACTTGTCATAGTCATAATACGATGTCCGAAATTCCAGGTACTCTTCGGGGTACCGTTTATGAACTAATCGTAGTTCACTTATGCTCGCGGCGTTGAGTAATTTAGCTGTGATATTGTGCACTTTTGCGAATAGAAAAGCAGTCAGTATTTCTTGCCCGCAATACTTACAATTAAATGAAGAAAACTTCAACGCAGTGCATTCAAAGCCTTTGCTAGTGTAATTACTTGTGGGTAAACCCAACAACGGAACTGGTACTAAAGTTTTTACATTTCTCCCATGCAAGTTACTTAAATGTTTTTTATGCATTGCATGTGGGTTAATGAGCTGCTTTATGAAACACATGTCAAAATACCCATCACGTTCTTTATGCTTGCAGCCATAGGGGCATACCATAAAATAACGCAACTTGTTTCCCCATGGATAAGCCACTATGTTAAGAGCGGGTAATACAGTGTCGAAATTGAGAATTTGCTGGTTCCTGGAGGTGATATGTCCTACTGGTTGACTCTCTCTCTTATGAACTGTGTTGACGGGTGCATGCGCGGATTTAAAAATGTTGAAACGGCTTCGCCCAATCTAGTTATGTTTCCGTAAAATGCGTGAAAAATCACATGGTACGGTTGGGTGTACTTGAAGGGGAACGATCTCCCAATTGGCGCGCGATAGTTTTTGAACGTCATGCAGCGAATTCTCTCACATTTAAAATTTAGTTCGTCGCCATCAAACGAATGAAATGAAATTTCAAACTGATGGTACATTTCATTCAACTTCAAGAAATATGGTTCTAAACCACGATTGAAAATTTCATGCTTTGATTGCATATCGTCGGCTACAGCAAGCCTTAACGTTGATATGAGAATCACAATACACAAATGAGGTGTAAACCGGTTACCATATCGAACCTTTTCCATTTTGCTAAATAGTTTTAAGTTAGCCAACTTTAACGTATTTCAAAACAACTTTCAGATCGAAAGCTTGAAAACTCAAAATATATTTCCCTGTAGCTTTTACTGATAACTGTGGTTAAATAGATATGTGTACGTGGATTAAAAAGCAATGGCTGCAAAGGCTTTTTGAAACATATCTAGCAGTAGCTTGGAGAAGCTACTGGATTCCAACGCGCATTATTCGGTGGAAGAAGAAAATCGATGAAATATCCGTTTGCTTCGAGATCAATATAATGCTAAGCCCAATAAGAATTCCCAGCTAACCCGAGAAGGGGCTAATGTAGGATGCCAGCACTACTGTTCTTAATTACAAACGAAAATTAGTTTTTTTTCGAAAGCAATTGATGAGTTGTATAAAATCCATTACCAGCACATGCAAACTACAAATGAAAGCAGAATATGTCGAGACGGCAGACGGCATATCATTTGAGATGGCATTTTTTATCATTTGAGAAAGCATTTTTTATCATTTGAGAAGGCATTTTTGCATCGTTTCAGATGGCACTTTTGTATTATTTGAGATGTCTTCTTTGCAGTCAGTAAGTGTTTTCTTTGTTTGTGTATTTCGTTTAGTTAACGTTTCTGCTGACTGCGTGTTTAGTTTAAGCTAGGAGTGTATGTAGAAAGATCGAGTATGTATGTGTTCGTTGTACTGAAAAGTTCGAACTTTTTCCCTGCTCGCCGTTCATGGCGAGATCGAGTTTATTCTTGTATGTATTGCCTAGCTGTAAGTTTAGCCTGTAAGTCGTTTTGTATGGGATAAAGGAAGAAGAAAAAAGAAAATAGTTTCAGTGTGAGTTTGACTTCCGAGACTGATCAACTCTGAGCTCCAGAAATAAGTTTTTACTGTAAGATTTTTGTTTGCGTTAAGTAAAATACGCTGTACATCAAATAAGTTCTAAAAACTGTTAGAAACCACTGATAAGTAATTGTTTCAAGATTGATTGTAATAAAGGAGCAGTGTTCTTATCAACAAAGCGTGTCTTATCAAGATAGGAGTTTATTGTATCATAGTAAAAAGTGCACATTGCTTGAGATCTTGTTGAGCGTGAGGCTGTTAGGAACGCATCTCTGAAACACCGTTCGACGTAAGATTAGAACCGTGGGTCCTACAGATTTGACTTTTTAAGGCGTCATAAATTCCGGGCGTTTAAGTCATTTAAAATCAGTCACTCGCAACAACAGAATGCTTCATTTTTGTCCGGTAAATGCTCTTGACCTGAAAAATCGTTTTCATGGAACGTTCCGATGAGAAAATTTAATCCAATTATTTGAAATTGAGAAATCTCATTGAGATCTGACCTGGTGCAGATGAAATTAGCAGCAGAGTCTCTTCTACTACAGTATACCAAATATGTTACCCTTTTAAGGGGATTTAAGAAGAAACGATTGGGAATGTCTGCGTAGTGGTTGTATCTATTAGACCTTTCTACTGTCACCATAAATTCGTCCAATAGATGTGATTTTCCAGACGCTAATCATTAAAATGTCTGCACACAACACCGTTCGATTGACATTCGAAGCGTGCTTCAATAAGCTTGTTTACCCTAACAGCTCATATTTCTTCAACACGTATAGTCGTTCAACGTAACCTAATCCCGGTCATCTCTGAACAAGTTTTCGCTCAAATCTTCTCTTAATGGGCAACATGAGTATCACTCCCATCATATGTAATAAGCTAATGTTTAGTCGCATAGTTATTTTCATATTTACGCCTTTATTCCAGCGGGTGGTAATGTTACAGCAGGATCCAGTTGGAAGTACATTGAGGTCGTTTTTCGACCACTTGAGGCCGAAGGCTGACCAATTTATGATTTCATTCTATTCATTCACAAATGAACAGATTCGTTCACAAATGAACAGATTCATTATATAACTAATGTTCGCGCTATGGTGTTCAAAGACTACAGGCGTAGAAACGGTGGACGGTTTCCCTACAAGCATACACAACCATCTCATTTAATAATTGCACCGTTTATCACCAAACCTTCGTTAATCAACAGAATACAGGTTATCTTTTTCGAACTAATGATGCATCCGTCAACACAATTCATATTTATGCTCCATGAGCGTACTCGGAATCCCAATGCCATTAATCACTTGAATAATGGCATCTCACGTTCATTTCGGAACCAACCAGCAGTAACATTGCTTGTAAGTGTTTCGGTTCGGAATAGGAGGGTTTACGCGAAATATTTTGTCTTTTGCAATGGATACAATAGCCAGGATAAATGTAGTGGAGTATTCAACTCTCATTTCCATAAAATGTTTCTCAACACTCCCCAGTTCCATGCTTCTCTCTTTAAAGTATCCATCGGGAGGGAGGCACATTGATGTCGACGTGACCATTTCTTATAATTATACACAGCGCTCAAGGAAGAAGGGAAAATCCGCGAAGCGCAAGAAGGAAAAAATCATTTTGCCATGTGAGAATCTAATTGGTAAACTTGACTTCCGATTTTGCCGGAGGGGATACATGCTTACCGTGCTTATCGCAGACGTGCATAACATTACATTGAATATTGTCGATAAATTGCAAAAGAAGGATTTTTCGGCCCTGGACAGAAGCAGAAGAGGACAATTTATGATTCCTAAGATATGTTACTACAAGTACGACAAATTAAGTTACGCAAATCGATCCGGATTCCTCTATACTTCCGTTCAGAATAAACTGTTATTCTATTGTCTGGACTTTTCAAAGCCAAAAGCTGGTCAGGGCTTTGACATTGCCGTTTGGTTGGAGTCTTTGCCTGGCAATATATGGCTATTACTGGCAATTACGATTAGATTTACTTGGTGTGATTCTGGGAAATGCTGCACCTTCCAATTTAAGTAAAATCAAGTATTTCGTCTTTGCACAGCTTTATGGAATGTTAATTTGTTGTTTCTACTCTAATGGCATCGTGAGTAGTCTGATGGTTTCTACTCCACCTATACCATACAACACTTTGGATGACTTGCTGCGTGGCGGCTTCAAAATTCTTTGGGATAATATATTCATTCTCAACGAGTGTTTTCTAGACTTCAGGTACAATGGACGTATTATATATGGAAAATACGAAGCTTTTGTTGTTAAAAAATATGCAGTTCACTCTGATTCCGATCATGTAAACCATTATTTATTATCTATACAAAACAGTACTAGAAAAAAATATCCGGAAAAGGATGTTCAGTGCTTTGTACTTCCCGATTACCGACAACGGTATGTTATTTTAGCTCAAGTGTACACGGTAAACAGATATTGGTTACTAGTAACTACTTCACGGATACTCGAGAGTGGCATATATAGCAAGTGGCGTTTTTGAAGAAATCTAGCTAACCGACACTACTCAAAGTTGGCAAAGAATGATTCAAAGTCAACACCGAATACGGTGTATTGTGATCATATTGGCCTCAATGGATTTATGGGTATCTTTTCCGTTGTTCTGACATTGCACGTATTGAGCTTGTTACTGTTTCTGGCAGAATCAAATGTTCGCTCTTTGGTGTGAAAAGCTATCGGGAAACTATTTATAGCTAAAATCTACATTCAAAATAAGATAGTCGACAGTTACAAATGCGGGAAACATTTAGCTGGTTTGTTGTGTTTAATTTAATTCAAGTTCATGTTATATAATTTATATCATGTTAACCAGACTATCATAGATTGTGAGAAATATTGAAACCACTTAAATTGTATTGGTGTGGTGCTTTTGAAAGGCTAGCCATTTCTTTACATGGCCTGCCATATTTTAATACAGATTACTTCCTGCTTTCTTGTCTTATATAACTAAATAATCCATTCAACTTTGTACTTTGGTGTGGCGAATCATTCATTCCTTCCAGGGGTATTGGAGTAAGTCGAAAAATACATTTGGACACTTTTATTTATTACTTGAAGCGATATCCAACAACCTCCACCCACGATTTGACACATGTAGCAACTAGCTGCCTCGATTTGCTTTGTAATTTTCGAAAAGCTTCACGGCAACATTTCAACTTTGTCTCCAACAGAAATTGAAATAAGCCGAGCAAATACAGGATGCTGGCAACTATAAGGATGCCCCAGTATTCCGACAGACGAAGTTGATCACCATGTATTGTCGTGGGTTTTATGCTGGGATCCTGGATGGGCAATTTATAGAAATGCCTGTAAGCAATACGATTCCAAATGTCCCATATGCTTGGAAGACCCATCTGTTGAATTAGGGAGTACGTCTTAAGCAGCCAGTGTCTATTTACAACGTAGACTTCAATAAATATATCCCCGCTTTCTAGAGGATCCCGCAGTATAGGAAAACATTGCATATTTGCATTTCCTGACGCGTTCTGAACTTGCTGGTTTCGATATAGTATAGTGTCATATAGAAAATGTGAAAATTCCGTTTGTGCATACTTATTTTGCAGATAGTTTGTAACATTATCTGTCGAAAATATATTCTCCGATGTAACGAGAAAACTAGTGTTGAAAAAATCAACCAGCTGTTTTCTTTTAAAGCTAATGTAATGCAAGTCCCATGGAGTTCACATGTATGTGTTAATGAATAGAATCTTGTATCCTGCTTCGAGCAACATTCTCAGAGAATCGAATGGAGTTTTCGGTTCAAACACAGTCAGCACGCTCACAATTCCACTACAGTAAAATTCACAGATGAAATAACCGCCAATATCCAGAAGAACCAAAAGCTTGAATTTATCCCACCAGATTGGTTTGTATCTTCCGATTATCGCCCCGAATAAAGCCAACAAGTTTGCTGCGGCTGACTCTTTCCAACATATTGGTAATCTCTTTATAAGGATCACTATTGTTATTCCTGTACAAACTAGAGTTATCCATATTTCGTTAGAGAAAGAATCTACCCAAACGGCAAAGTTAACACGTTTACGTCGTTGCTCGAAAATGTCTTTGCAGTAAATCACATACTGCGCCACATTGTTCAGGTGATAGAACCCAGTGATTGATTTATAGACCTCCGGTAGTGTCCATTTGTGGTAATCGATATACCTCACCCCAATGTCAATGTGCTGTCCGGTGTACCATTTATTAGTTCCACGATGATTTTTTAATCTGATTCTGTTCAACAATCTTGCAGAAATATTATGTGCTCTTGAAAGTAATATCGCCGCCAATATTTCTCTTCCACAATGTCTGAACTCCGGTGATGTAAATTTTGTCGAATTACAAGTAGATTGATTGCTGCTGTAATAGCTACTGTTAACATCATGTATTGGAAATGGTACAAGGGTTCTCACCTTCCGTCCCTGTAGGTTTGCAAGATGCTTTTTATGTATCACCAGTGGGATAAGAAGTTGCTTTATAAACAAAATGTCGAACAATCCAACACTTTCTTTTGCTTGCATCCGTAGGAACACACAATGAAGTATTTTAAGCTGCTTCCTTTGGTGTAAACCTTGACGTTGAAGATAGGGAGGTAAACGTAATAATCGAGGATTCTATTCTCAATACAGGAATACTCTCCAGATGCGTCTCCATACTGAATTCTAAAGAATTGGGTAGTCGCGTGCATACTCACATCAGTGAAAGTATGGATCGCGTCACCAAGTCTAGTTATGTTTCCGTTAAACGCGTGCATTATCACATGGTTGGGCTGGATGTGTTTGTAGGGAAATGACCTCCCAATGTTCTTGCTGTAGTTTCTAAACGTCATACAGCGAACTCTATCACACTCAAAATGCAATTCATCGACTTCGAAAGAATGGAAAAATATTTCAAACCGTTCAAAATTTAAATTCAATTTTGAGAAGTATGGTTTCAAGCCCTGTTGGAACATTTCTTGCCTTTCTAGCCTTGAGAGCTGATCGTGAGCATAAACGTGCTTAAGCGGGTAAACAATGAACAGAAAAATCCAAGGCAAATCGGATTCGTAAATTGTGGAAACGTGTTCCATGTTGATTCTAACTACAATTATGAAAATTGGGCGGACGTTCGTCAGACTGATAGGAGCAACGACTATTGAATCTGAAATGGCGTTCAAATGAATCAAACCGACGCAATTGAAATCTGTTGATATTAGCTAACGGTTTAAGATATAACTTATATGTACTAGTTATTTAAATATGTACATGAAAAAATATTGCCTCCAGCACACAATAGTTTCATTAAACATATATATAGTCACTTGCGGCTCCACCAAGATTTGCGACCACTATGAAGAAGATAATCGATGAAACATCCGCTTTCCCATTAATCAATACAATTTCATGGCTACCATTTCACATGAAAGGGTCCATATCACTATCGTCAGTTTCGCTAATACAAAGGGATACTGCACCAACTTTACCCAAGTAACTTTTAGTGATGTGTTGGAGCAGGCGCAAGAATAGTTATTGATTTACAATTGGAGGATGTGTGTTTCTATTCCGAAAATTGTCGGAACGAACGAAAACAACGATGCAATTCTGTTTTTCGGAATTAGGGAACGGGTATTTTTCCTGATTCAATGAAGGTAAATTACTGAGTGCAGGGAATTTCCGGGTATTTCATTGTGAATAAATGTGATACAGAGATAGTGATTTCAGAGTCATCAAAAATATTACGAGATATTGAGATATTGTACGGCCGTTCAAGTAAATTTTGTTAGTTTAGCGAGTATGCTCTGCATTCTAATTCTGCTCAACAAAATCTCCTATATGGGATTGTTCATGTAGACCAGTAGAGTATAACTTGCAAGTTTTACCATCTACATAAATCAATACGTATGTAATGGGACAGGAACTTAACTCCAGGAGAGGAATAATTAAACTTGAAGCAATTTCAACTGACATGAAATATATATACCACAATTTTTAATTTTGATTTCTAATTAATTTCGCCATGCCGACATTCCAATCAAGATGGTTCTATAATTAGGTCACAAAATTGGCAATTAGTATTTGTAGAAACTCATCATATAAAGCTGATATATCCTCACTAGATCATTTGCATGTGTAGGAAAGTAAAAGAAGTAACATCATTTGAACGTGGGGCGAAAATGTTATAACATTTTCGCCCCACGTTCAAAGTGTTTACTTTTTACAGGTAAGAACAGGTCTGTTCAATGAAAACTTGCATATTTTTACGCTTTGCTGCTGCTCACGCATTGGTCTTCCAGACATATCAACATAAAAAATTATTAGAGTTTGTGAGTGGAAAATCAGAATGGGAGCCGAGTTGCTTCAACAATGTTTTTGTCCGTGAAGAAAAAATGAGGCAGCGAACAAGGAAATTACATATCAGAACAGCATCTAATTTTTCATGAAGTGTTTTTAAATCT
This sequence comes from Sinella curviseta, assembly GCA_004115045.4. Classification (NCBI taxonomy): domain Eukaryota; kingdom Metazoa; phylum Arthropoda; class Collembola; order Entomobryomorpha; family Entomobryidae; genus Sinella; species Sinella curviseta. The sequence goes on along the minus strand of CM023199.3, from coordinate 1,508,671 downwards.
ATAGTTGCGGCTGAGTGTGCATTAGCTAAAGTTACATGACGAGGTACCTTGTACTTTTGTATGTACACCAACATGCTAGTAAACAAAGTGGTTATTAGAAATACATATTTAAAAAACACATCGTGATCCCTTATTCAAGCAACCCCAAGTCGCGTAAATCAGTTACACCAGAATTCACCCTTCTTTATTTTCCCCATTCATTGTTCATTCACCTACAAAGACCGTTTTAACCTTAGCGATGGCCAGACATTCCTTGCATTGTTATAAATACAACAATACAACTTCGTTAGTACAATTTTTATGAAGACTGCACTGTGAAATAGTGTTCTATTGTGTTTTCTCAAGTTTATTTTCATCGTCTCAGAAAATAGCAAGCTAAATAGCTCATCACGCCAGCTTTAGGTACTGCAGCAAATGAAACCAAATAACATTTCTATAATCCTATTTCTTTTTTTATCTAAACGGGGACGTCGTGTACTTTTGCTAGCACTTCCTTCCACATCACCATTCTAGTTCTCCACGACATCAGTCACTCACCAAAATCTTTAGTTTCCCAGGGTTATGGTGAAGTGCAGAAGTTGCTATTCGCCATGAAACTACTACACGTTGCCGTTTTGCAAATTGCAATGTACGTAGTTCAACAATGGGCTAGCGCAGCACCCGAAGACTCAACTTGTCGTAAGAAAGCGTGTTTTAAAATTCGAAACGTGCCAATATTAATTAGTGCTCTCAAGATTACCTGACCCAATTTTCTATGCTTAGCATTTCCCGACACTCTGAACCATGCTGAATCTATTCCCATCGATTTTAATCTGGACCCAATGATCCGGCTGGATCCTGGAAGTAAAATCACCAATGTTGACGTAGAAGGATTATCCACTCTCTGCTACAAAATTCAGATAGATCTGATTACTCTCACACTCACATTTGAAATTACTCTCGAGAAATTCTCGGCAAGTTTTAGCTACACCGCCACTGGCCACATTGATCTCAGTCCCCTCAGCCAATATGCCATACCGCGTGGCGACATTAAGGGATCTGGCAATGGAAAAGTTGAAGCCAAGGGCATTCATGTCAAGGGTAGAGCTAGTATCTACGTCGATCAAATTACAAACAAGGTGAATCTTAGAACTCTGTACCTGGACACATTCGAGTTTGAATCCCTTTCCATTGACCTTGGAACTGACATTACCATTGGAGGCAAAACGCAAGACTGGGCCAGCATCAATGCCAATCTTAAGAAAAATTTTGATCGTGATTTTTCTCAGCATAAAGACAAATTAACAGAAAAGATCCGCGAAACTGCTAATGGAGTCGTTGGTTTGAGTTTGAAAATACTTAATATTTAGGTTGTGATCAAATAACGAGTAAAAGTTAAAAAATATTTTTGAATTGTCATTTTTTGTTTTAACAATACACACTTGCCGAGCTCGTGGATGAAGTTAACAGCATTATGGCAGCTGGTGGTGATCAATAAATGATGCATCTTTCATTCATATAAAACTAACTCAATAGATTATCTTGTTGGTGTTTAATGTTAAATTTTGAATTCATAACTTCGATGAAGCAATATAGTTTGCATTTATGATACTGACGTCATATTTCTCGAAACGGAAGGCTTTGCAACTTCCGCAGATAATTGGTACATGAAAGCGGATCACTAAATAGTAACCAAATCGCGAACGAAAAGTCCTTAAACTCTAATAAATTAAAAAATTAGCCGAAAATTGTTTGTGTGCTCTGTAGCCCACAAATATTAACCTAGGAATCCCAAGTTTGGCACAGTAGTGCAAAACTCAATTCCCCAGAATGCGATTTCTGATTTTTTAGGAAAGCTAAAGAAACAAAAAGTTTTGGCGGGAAAACCATTTAATTCAAAAACGGTACAAGATTTTGAATATCCAACACCGGGAGCATAATTAGCACTTTAAACTACATTATGTGCGTTATTTGCAATATTACTAAACTCAATGATTTGCCCAGAGTTTAACATAATTGCAATGGATTCTTAGATATTCTAGAACTTTCGTGTCAAAATTGTGTTCCGACACCTAAAATTTTTATTTAATTGCAAATTCTGGGCAAATTATTGAGGTTTGTAATATTGTAAATAACGCGCATACCGTAGTTTGAAGTCCTAATTATAATCCCGGTGTCAGATTTTAAAAAATGTTCTGCCCTTTCTGCATAAAATAGTTTTCCCGCCAACTCTTTTTTAGTTTTTAAATTTTTCTAAAAATTCAAAAATCTCATTCTGGTAAATTCTGTTTTATACCGCTGTGCCAAATTTGAGATTCCTGGGCCAATTTTGGTGGGTTACACAAACGATTTTCGGCTAAATGTCGTTATTTTTTTATTTTTCAAAATTCAAGGACCGCTCTTTCGCGATTTGGATACTATTTATTGACCTATTTCCATGTACCAATTATGCGCAAAAAGTGAAAGAAAAGTTACAGAGCCTTCTGTTTTGAGGAAGAGTACGTCATTGTCGTTGTGTGTCCGTTCCCGGTCAAAGAAAATCCTTGATGTATATCATTATACGAACTGGCGTCACAATGCGTTTTGTTTGTGATTACTGATGACGGGCTCTGGCACAAGTAAAACAAGTACAATTTCAGCCTACTTTTTGAGTGCTAATATAGTTAGACACTTGAAACAAACTACTCGGTGTTAGTATTGTGGGACGAGATTCGTCCGGCTCCGTCCAGCAAGATAAACAGTAATTTATACAACATAATATGGTTCGCTCTCCTTGTTGCTACCAATACTACCACAGTCGGACGTGTACCAATATCAATTGTTTCGAAGCTACAATTTCTTAAATTTGAATATGGGAACGTACAAAAAATCTTGCTCTGACACTTAATAGTGGAATAAGACGACATTTTAATTTGTAATTGCTCGAAATTCATTAAATATTTTAAAAGGACAAGCGTGTCCATTCAATCAACATTTACAAAATATTAGGTATACATCTACATGAATACAATCGTAATAAATCTTAATTAAGTTTCGGCTAACAAAACCAAATCAATGCTCTTCCAATTTTTTTGGATTCTAAGCCAATCCTCCAGAAATATTTCTCCACATGAATGCATTCGGAGCAATGGAAAACGTGCCAAGAAATATGATATTTCATAAACATCTGTACTCTAGTTATAAATAATTCCAGTCGATTTTTACAATCAAACACACAAATCGGTCAATGTCAATCCGCCAGGCTAAAGTAATATTAGATTCTATAAGCAAGAACTTTTGTTGAAAACCAGTTAAAGTCCGGTATGATTATTTGCGTCGCAAATTTTGCGACATGACAGTTGTGGTATATTTCACCAAAAACATGGGTAATTGTTACATAGGGACCATAATTAAACTAAAATATTTCCCGTATTACTTAATATAATATATGGTTCAATTTCAATCCAACATGTATATATGCGCTACAGATACGTTTATTGAAGCTATCAAAAAGTGGCTGATGGCTTTGTTTGTAGGGATGATCAGGAAAGTTAATTCTTACAATTTTTGCTAGCGACCGGCAGCATTGTTCAGCATAATAAATTGATAAATACAATATCTTCTTTCCGATTATTCCTTCCACGGACAACAAGCTTTCTATTATGCATGTATTGATGCAATGCCATCTGCAACAGCTTTTATTCTTAAATCGGAACAATGGAGTCTCTTAACCCATCAAGACATATTTTGCTTTGTTGAACAAAATTGGCAAACATCTATTGTCAAACACTGACATCGGAAGACCAGAAACATGCATGTAGCAATTTTCACAGCTCCAGTAGGACGGTAACAATTATACCAAGGTATAACTTATCAGTGCAATTTATTTACACAAAGGACGTTGAAGTTGTTTGATGGTTCTGATATCGTGATCAATAAAATGTGGCGTCGTTTAGCTCGTCTCTTGTTGCTAGCTACTGCGGCAATTTAAACAAGAACATACATAGGTTTCATTTTGTCAATACGCGAACATATAATTGGTCAGGACAACAATACATGCATTTTCAGCGACACATTCATGGTCAACTGTCCATATCAACTGAAAAATACGGAAAGGCCAAGGTCTGTTAATTACCTGTTTTCTCATATTGAAATTTCAAACATCGGACCCCATATTTAAGTTTCTGCTTTAGCACTAAACCATTCGTGAGTTCATGTTTGAGCACCATTCCAACAATCTGCATTACCTTACATGCTCATGCCATGCCATTGAATATCTTGGATGTAATACGAAACAAACTAATATTTCGTATTCTGCAAAATGCGTTGGACTCAATACTTGATTGTATTCGTGTACGAAATCTCGATTTTGTCGGCAAGCCATCAGTACATAGGGCAATCAATATTCAAATATCTCCGTGATAGTGACTTTCCAGACAAGAGCGTCCATCAATTCCTTGATCGACTCAAATCGGAATATGATGGCTGGAGTGTTAATGCTGCAATAAATTTGGACCCATTAATTCAGCTTTATTCCCGTCAACATTGCCTCATATTCCTTGACAACTATTTTGGAGTTAATACACTTGGAACTGAAAACTATCCACTGATATCTCGGAAACTTCAACCAGGTGTAGTAAACTCCTCGAATCGTGATTCAAATTATAAATTGTTTCAAGTGAAGTGGATTGTTGCAAATCACGTAAACCTTTCTGAAAACACTATCCACTGTCCCATTTCAAAATACCTGACAGGAGTGAGCAATGGAAACTACGACGGGTTGTGCCTAAACTTGAATATGACTCAATATATCATTAGAGCAAACCCATGGAACTGTGTGGTTCATTTGTCGTTATTTATACCGGACCTAATACGAAAGGAATGGTGGTTTATCCGGACCAAGTGGAGGAACCTAAATCTCACATTTCCTGGCATATTTACACAAAATTCTAACGAGATAACAAAGTACGTCATCGATAGGAGTTCAGTCACCTTCAGCGGCTTTGAGCACTGTCATCGTTATCTGCGACGAAAACATAATTTGAACACAGGCGACATTACTGTCGTAATAACCGCCGTTGACGATTCCCACAGATTTAATAAATCGTTGTCCTTGTCCACCATTAGAACATGCTGCTGTATCTGCTATCCTGTAAGAATTAGTGATGTAAATTTCCTAGAAGATATAGACGTAGCCTATATTCGTCGGATAGCTTTTCCTAAATCTAACGAAATGCTGATGTGGGATTTGCAAGAGTTTGGATTGAGACTGCCAAGTGACTATGATTCTAGGTTTATCCCAGAAATGAAACGTTGCGACGACCTTGTTTTGAAACTTGGTCACAAATGGATCACGACTTTTGACAAAGATCCAAGTAAAAAACTAACCAATGCGCTAAGCCACTTGTGGACATCTGTCATGAAAAATTATACGTACCTTCTTAACCACAAGAAATGCATCCACGGTAAGTTAGCTGTTTTAAATATGGAAGACTTGAACGCCAGACCTCACGATTTCGTTGGCATAAAATTCCGGGCATTGCTTTACGTAGGAGACAACCCATTTACACACTTTATCTATGCTGAGAGCTCTGCAAAAAGTTTGCGGTTCATAGCTTGCTCAAAGGTGGAGAGGCTTGCTCTGGGGTTCCAAGAATTCTATGAAGTATATGATCACTATAATTGGGCATGCTTTCTAATATCACTATTAGTTGTGCCGGTAATTTTCAAAACGCTGCGTGGAAATTCTAAACACGCTCCATCCACCTTTTTTGAAATAGTCAACCAGTTTGGCATGTTTTTGGAGCAGGGCGACAATTATTTGGATTTGTCCTTTTCTCAGAGTTTCAAGGTTAGAATTGTCTCAGGTTGGACAATGCTTGCGGCACTTGTACTAACGAATGCCTACAAAAACGATAATGTTTACAGAATGATTCAGCCGAGAGCGCCTGTTGTCTATGACACGTTTAAGGAATTAATCGAAAACAATTTCTCTGTTTACACTCGAACGATTGCTGATGACGATGATAATGTACTTATTAAAGAACAACGTATTACCGCTAACTCTTCGTTCAGTGCTTTCCACCGAGAAGATGGGCATGAAGTATTTGAATCCGTGTCAGGTTTTACATCAATTTCGGAAGTACTTTCTTTTGTAACCGTTAAATTTACTCGCGAGCAGAAATCCCTAACGTCAGATTTTTTGGTACATAACAAGTCTCGTTTACATAATGGTTTGCTTGCACTGTTTCGCAACTACGTTAAAAATGTGCTTACAGGCCCTGAAAGTCCACGATATGGACCGGTTTCAGATCATGTCAAAGATCGACACCTCCAAATATTTTTCGCCGAGGAGAAACGTTTAATTTTTCAGGATTTGACAAATTGCTCTAGAGTTGCCTGGTTGTTTCCAAACGATAAATATGGAGAGATTGCGAAAAGTATGCAGGAGTACCAACGAAACAGTAATCAAGAAATTACAATGCATATTGGAAGAGAAACTTATTTTAAAACTTTCAAGACGTTTCAATTTGAGCGTGGGGCACCTTACATTATCTGGTCAAGATGGTGGCAAATTAAATGCTCCGGAATAGTGGAATGGTGGCAAGAGCGCATACGAGAAAAGCATCAGAGTAAGTATCAAGGAAGTGACGAAGCAAATAAGTTGAATAAGGGCTCAATGGCTGGAAACATTTCTACCATTTTTGTTGTACTAGCGGTTGGATTAACTTTAACCGCTTTCTGTTTTCTAGCTGAGTGTTTAGCTTACTCAGGTTGGCTTCTTGCTTGCTTACGAATAAGAATATCTACTACGGTAGAGGTTATCGGTCACTAACTCAAGAGACAGTGCCGTAGTGGCAAGGTCCAGGAACAATGAAAAGATAAAGTAAATATATTAGCCACTCATAAAGCAAAACCATGCTGCTTACAAAAACAGACTCAGCAGTTTAATCTATCAAATAAAAGCATTCGTAATCAAAAAAACATATTTGAAAAAGCTACGAGAAATTTGTGGTCATATTCAATTAATAAGAATGATTCCAGGATATAAATTCCTTATAGTTGCTTTGGCAAGTTGTATGGGTTTCGGAAGACAAGGTCACCCTATTTTGCTCAATAAATTTAACAATTAATGAAACCGTTTCTATCAAATACCTTCAAAATCTGCTAATTTCGTTCCATTTAACAGTTACGTCTACGAGCGCACTGGAAATCGATCTATTGCCGTTCGTACTTTCAAATGAAAATGGTTGAAAATGGAAAACTAAATTGTGGAAGCTCAATACGCCATAATTTGCAAATAACAGTTTAAGTCGATTTTCAGAGAATAATAAGTGTTACTTGGCCAAGCCATTTTGTGAATCATGAGATCACAAGTCAAAAAAAAATGTTTACTGTTTATGCTTGTCTTTGCATTTTGTTGCAATGTTACTCTTCATTGCCATTCACAAGTTAGTTTGCCATCATAATACACTGAAACTTCTTTATCTATTCTGATGGGTGTATAGTGAAATAAATTTGCACGGAAGACACACCTATCGATTTTAAGCTGGCATTTACAGTTTTTCCATTAATATCTTGTAGGCACTGATGGTAGAGTGACAAATCCGTGTTCACGAAAACGAAACATCCTCTATACTGCGGTTGATGCTTTTATTGACTTCTTACTGGTTTAGCAAATGTCCCCAGAACCTGTATTTATACTAACTGTTTCTTTGTGTATAGGATTCTTCTTAAGTCCTTAACACCTTACCAGAATCGAAAGTCACATAATACTTCTTACGGTAAATTACACATTGTATAACATAATTCACTTGTAACAGTTTACAAACGTATATTCTTCCTCTTGGATAAGTTCCATGTAAGTTTTCATTTCCGAGTTCAATGAGTGGATGCATGAATGCATACGGCTAGTCTCAAATTTGTCTGCAGAGAATTTTTTGAAGACACGTCACAAAATTTGCTCAATTTTATTCATCTACGTGCAATCTTCAATTTTTGAAAGGATAAAATATTTAAAGGAACATTCTAAGACTTCTAATACAAGTGACCAATTGTTAATGCTCATCGACATGGCACGCTTCGGATATTGCTTTACATTTACGAAACTGGTAGCTCTACAAACTTTTGACGACCTTGACCAAACTCATAACAATAAAAAACTGCTTCTAGAACGAATCAATATGGAATAAGCAACCTGGCCCCCGCTGTTCCTTGTTCCAAGGTCACTCACTAATACATTTGTGTCAAATCCAAACGAATAAATGAAGAACTTTGTAATTTACTTAATATCAAGGGCAACTTTTGTAATAACAAATAATAATAATCGTAAAAAATGTTCCATTATTCAGCATAAGCATGGCATTATTACAATAAATTATTATTTCTTATCCAACATTTCATGCCTTCCTTGGTCATTACGATGTTCATGGAGATTTATTTGAATATTCTTGCCTACGTCTCGTTCCTGAAAGCACATTTATTCGACAAAAGCTTGTAGACAGTTATTCATGTTTAAGGTGGAGACAGGGGACAAGTTCAGCCACATAACGTCTGCAACGAGATGAGAAAATAGGAAGGTCAGATTTGAGTGTCTCCATACTCTTTGATAAGCAGCGCACAAACGGGGTCGATAAAAGATTTTGATGGTTTTGCTAGCAGGTGGTTGTTTATGTTGATATTCATGTTTTTTGTTACTAAATTATGCACGTCAGTAAGTCTATAAGGTATCCAAATACTTCGTACCAATCCTATTAATTATGCTTATGTGTTAACTTCAGCGTCTTGGTGTAGTTTTGGTTAGCATATGGATTTAAATTGAAACAGATCGAAGGCACGGTTAATCTGGTGACAAGTTTTAAAATGTTAGTTCTAGGATATGGAGAGCGGGAACGAAGATAAATTATATTTTTTTTCAGAATTCCCAACAACTGAACATAATTAGAAAAGGTTACAAAGAATGGCTTTGTAGTAAAATGCTATTTTACAAATGGAGAGAGACCTGCGAAATTGACGTAGTTTATCTTAATCGATTCGTTAAGTTCATAACATATTCTGCTATTTCAAGAAATCTTTCCCTGGTGAATGCAAAGTTGCTGAAGCATATGGGGTGGCCTTCCAAAAGCACCTTTGTTATATTTCAGTCAATAAAAACCATCACCATTCAAGAAAATTATTTGTCGAATAAAATTCAATCATCCAACAGAATTTTGCAGCAGTCAGATTTTATTTTATTTGTAAATGAAAACTTGTACAATTACAATTTATATTAATATTTCTGTAAAACATTGTCATCTTAAACAATCACATATCAACGCATAAAGTAATTATATTGCTTTAGTGACCAGTACTTTGTCCCAACTTTCATCAGATTACACGGCAATGTTCAACAGATACATAAGTCAAATGAATGTTGTCTTTGCTCATGAAATATATTTAAGTATTTACATCCATTCCTAGATTCTATGAATAGCATAACGCCCTCCCGCGTAAATCATATTAGCTGATCGTTTTAGTTTCATCCAGGTATCTTATTAATTTTTGGAATTTGATTAATGTCAAATAATAATTTCGTTAAAAGAAAATTGATCTCAGTTAGTGCAGTTTCCTTCCATACCAAATGAAGTGGTCACTTTGCCAAAACAAATTACTTTTGTATTCGATAGTAAACGAAATGAATTCCCTTCAACTGGAACAATAGTAAGTACTTATTTTAAAGATAGATAGAAAGATATGGTTTCTGTCAAAAACTGTCATTTAGCAGGCTTCTTAATAATGCAGTTAATAGATTACCATTTAGGGTAGGGTTAACATAAAAAGTTAATCCAATTCCAATTTCAGAAATGAACTGTGATTTGGGAAGAGGAGTAATGTCAAGGAAGAATATTGCTAAATCTTTGTTATCGCGATTTTTGTTTATGTCCGAATACTAATGATACTCAAGTGTTTACTTTACCACCTTTGACAGTTTTCCACGTCCTTACGACTTAATTTGAAACACAGGCAACTTTGGGGCTTATAAATATGATGGGTTTGAGGTAGCGTTAAATGATGAAACTTAGGCAGAATAGTAGAGAAGTTTTCTAATTTGTGCTATAATTCTTTAAATCGGCGGTTTATATAGAACTGGAAATGCACAAAAAAACTGACGTGAGATCAGAAAAGTGGCGGATGGGGATACATATCTTTAACTATACATTCATTTTGCAGATAAAGTGGCTTATCGCAATATTGCTCATGCATGTCCCAGTAGATCATTGAACAGTAATGAACACGATCTTTTCACTTTTCCTTGTATTTCCAATTTGTACTAAATTTCAAGTTGCCAAAGTGACGACTGGAATTTGGATGCACAGAGGGAAGCGTGTATTGACGTGTCCATTTGCCTGTTAAAGGATGAGGAAAAATCTAAGCTTTAATTTAAGATTTAAATTGAAATGCATTTTTAACCGAGCCAAGATCCTGTCATTCCATTTCAAGCAATTGTTTTAGAATTTTCACAAAATATTTTGAACCCTTTAAGTTTGGTACAAAAGTAATCCAATTCTGTCGCTTGAATTCCTTGGCTGGCCTGACCATGTGATGTTATAATAGACATATACAATTCGTATATGCTCGTGTTTACTATTGCCGTGTGGTTAGATTCCATTAGGCTGAAGAATAAAGTTGGAAGGAAATCTAGTAGGGAAATTGTCTTGGCAGAAAATATTCGCGATCTACTGGAGGCATCAGTGGTGTATTTGACAGAGATTTTTTTATCTCCTTTATTTAAGGAAAAGTGTGAAATGCCACTGCCTGATGAAAGTAACTTTATTTCCCTAGACGAAAATGCTGCAACGTATTTAGTTCTAAACCGTGGTTTACGCACTGTAATAAATTTGCTTTGTAAGGGATTCACAAATATTATTGGTCTGTACTTGCCATCATTCAAGTCAGTCAGCTATCTTAGCTACGGTTATTGATTATTATAGTTGAGATTTTTTAAAGCGGCGTAGTATTATTCAAGCAGATATGTGACACAATTGATGTCACATATCTGTAAATCTGACAATCGTGTGTAATAAATGGAATCCATTTAATGAAGTTTACTGAATATTTTTATGTTTTGAGTTGACTGAATCATAATATTGTGACGCCTGTGGTCATAATACGTGTTGTGTCATACGATGCATCATGTTAGCAGATACGATTACCGTGATTATCTTTGGTTGTGAATCTGGCACATCTCTGTAACCTAACATTTCAATGAAGACATCCTGAAAATTAATAGCATACTACGTGGTTTCAATTAGAGTGATAAACCATATAACTTCTGGAAAACGGGTGTAATAAACTTACATCAGAAGAAAATCAAACCATATGTTGAACGACAAATTACACAGTCAAATGTTGCTGTACAATCGAGACGCCGGATTTTGTAATTTGCTGCGCCATATGATGGGCTAGACAAGTAGATCAACTGTCTGACCTAACGATTTTGAGTATCGAGTATGTGATTTTTATTTACGATTACACGAAATCATACCGGAAAGAAATAGGATTTTTATACTTTCGTTTAGAGTGCGAATACACAACTTTTCTGGAAGAAATGCAGAAGTAGCCAAATATTCCACGAGGAAAGCGCTTCTATTTCATATAATTTGAATTCTGAAGACAACGGCAATGATAAAACAATTGATAGTAACAGTGAATTTGATATATCACATTCACGGTTACACGAATTCTCGTGCCCATACAAAACAAATGATGATTTTATTTCGTCCAACATTACAGCAAATGAATAAGCAACGCGTGATAGTGGTTGGATCATGTGTAATTGAACGTACAAAATGACGAGGGGGGATATTCGTTTACTCCTGATCAGTTTTTTTGTAAGGTAGTGGACGTGAGGACTTAATGGAAAGGACGGAAAAGTTAAGGTTTTGCAGGCAATAATTCACGGATGTCCCAGCAGATTAAAATACGAAAAGGTACATGTATTTGACGACGACTCCCAACTAGACTGACCACGGAAATATTTGGCTGCAAACCATAAAGATTCATGACTTCTATTCAATTCCTAGTAAGATAAAACTACATTCTGAACTGTAGTTCATTGAAGGCCGACTAAAAGTTAAATTGTCTTCGCACCAAGACGATTAGAAAATTATAAGTTCGTTAATTCTATCGATGCAATACATGCACAGTCATCTACCCGACGTTTTTATTGGGAATCCGTAATCCCTCGAGTGCTTCAGATACCTAGTGAACTGAAAACTTTCGGATCAGGCCTGTTCTCTGGCGATGGTTAGGATATATAAGATTTTATAAAGTTGCGGTACATAGTCGAGGTAGATTTGTGTGATATCCTATATCAACATGTGAGTCACTTCAAACGAATGCTGATTTTAAGTGGTGATATGTTGATGGGCTTCTGCATTTAGAGCATTTGTTAGAGTCACGTCATGTTGTCAGTTGGTAAGGTAATTTACGTACCTGTTGTGTTCGACATGGAGTATCCACATCATATTTGTACAAACATTTTTTATAAATATTGACTTCCACAAAAACTTAATCTTCATATGGCTTCCGATTAGCCTCTTAAAGTGTATCTGTTCGATCTCTATGGTCTTTAATATGTTCTGCTCCAAAAATAATATTCGAAGACTTCGGTGTCGTCTTCAGTATTCCTGCCCTAAACGGTTAAACGGACTTTTCCAGGATGGTATTTTGGAGTAGTTTTCTGTGGAAGGTGGTCAGAAGTTTTAGTGTTAATATTAAATTAAAATTTACACAGGCATTATTGAAAAAATTGTGCTAGAATTTTTGGATTGTTTTCTGCACTTTTCTGCACTTCAATAATATAACTCACTGTTCAAGATGTAGTTTTAGCGTCATCACGTAGAAAAAAGTTTGCTTATTCCTCCCAGGCGCACCATGCAAGTATCACGATTCATCCCTAAAACTGTTCACCCTGCATCTCCATGGTACAATAATATGTTGATGGCTTTAAATACACCTCGCCGGGAGGAAGCTTACAACTCTGTCACATGTGAATCGTTGCTATGTAAAGCTAATTTTGGAGATAATATTTTGCACTTCATAATGAAAGTTTGTACTAAAGCTTTAAAAAAGTAATGTCAAAGTATTTGGCGACGGTATTTAGTCAAGTGAATTCGCTTACATAAAGTAAAACCATTTTTATTCTCAAGAACCGTTAATGCAGTTCAAGTTTGTGCTATGACGCCGTTCGGCAAAACGTCTGCCGACTTAACAAATATTAACTCCTTACAGTCTACTTGATTGGAGTGCAATATATTGCACTTCGAATAAGACAGTATTTATTTGCCAATAATCTGATTCATTTTTATTCTACGTACGTGAGTAATGGTTGCATCCAACAGTGATATCTCGTTCGCATCTCAAAATTAGATAAAACACAACTTGACCCGCCAATAACCTTATGTCCAACATAAACTCAATGATGGAGTTGTTCAGTACAACGGCGCAAGAACTTGTCAGTCAATCTTAGTAACCGCTTTGCTTTTTCCGTCCAAACAATTAAGGTGTAAATGGCGCACTGTCTCCAGTTACAATCCACCGAACAACACGTCCAGTTGCTGGAAAACAGGCTTTTCCCCTCGTGCATAATCCGTTTGACAACTAGCTCCATTATGAATAGAAGTAAACTGAAGAAATGTATAGTGCTGAGTATGATGAGGATGTGCAGGAAAGTAGAAATGCGTATTTGATCCCCCATCGGTTTCGCAACTGGATTTGGATTGGGATCTTGCAATGATAATTTAAAGAGTAGCCTGTATGACAAACTTCGCCAAATCTTCCACCTGTCATATAACCCAGCTTGCTGTATTCCGTCAAAAGTCTGAGACATCCAATATCTATTCACCTTGTTTATATCTGCAAAACTGTAAAAATTATCCAAGTAATCCTTGTGTAGTGGAAAGCATTCCACCTTGTTGTTTCCATCAGATTGATTTCTGAGACTGTCTTCAATCAGCAACACATTATCATAAGCATCGTTCTAGTTAGACCGAAGGGCACATTTGGCAAGTAAGTATTTAGAAAACACAGCTTCCCTCTTAATTTCGTATTGAGCGTGTTCAAAGCTTTTGTTAAGAATATCCAACATTCCTTTTGCTTCAAAGGCTAATGAATATACCTGCCAGGGTGATAAATTGGAGTCATCCCAAATGATTTTGTAACCTCCACCGAGAAAGGTTCTCAAAGTGTCAAACGGCGTCGGTGGAATGTAGACTGATAAAGCACTTACGATTCCATTCGAGTACCAATTGCAAATTTGGGAACCTAGAATCTGGATCCCAACGAGCAATTTTAATTGAGGCCAGTAGAAGGGCGTAGAGTTACCAATCATTGCCCCAAATAAATCCAGTAATCTCCTCATAACCGATACCCGGTTAAAATACACCGTTTGTTTCGTAAAGAGGAAAGTGATAAGAAATGCGCCCATGATTAGCATCCAGGCGCCATGAGTAAATGAATCAATCCACGTGCCAAATCTCTTGTTATCTTTCTGCTTCAGCGGGTTTTGGCAGAACACTAAAATGGTTTTAACATTCTGAGAGTAGCGCAAACTAGAGTATTGTCTATAATTGACAGAAAGTGACCACACGTGCATGTCGGCGTATCTATTGTCAATGATAATAAATTCGTCGTCTTCGCTAAGCCCGTTACCGGGATCCGTCACACTCTCCAAGGCAACAAAGTTGAGAGAAAAGTTGTGTAATTGCGAAAGCAGTACGGAGGCCATGAAATTGCTGTCGCAATATCGAAGCAATTTAAATTCTTTCAGTGTTTGATTTTTAAGTATTTCGTTACATCGAAGTGGGTTAAACAATAGAAGAAGAAACATATTTGCATCCAAGTGACTGAATTGAACTATTGCGTTTAATGACTGACCGTAAGAGTTTGCAAAATATCTTTTATGTAGGTGCCGTTGAGTTGAGAGTAGTTCAGTCCCATCACCGGTAAATATTGTATCCATTCTTAGCTCGCTGTTGTAATAGCTATAGATGATATAGATGCGCGGGTTGTAAACGTTTTTTGATACTCTGATGAGAAATACAATTAGTTTGAGGGCTGGTAGAGATCTGATTGCATTATGAATATAAGGATCGTATGACGTTGCCACGCGTCCACATGCAATGCCTAGCAGAATGGAGTTGTGGTGCATTAGAAAATCCGAGAGGCTGTCAACCAAATCTGTCTGCTTCGCTATGTATTCGTCCAACGGGAACAGTATCACATGAGATGGTTGAGTGTGTCTGAACGGAAATAACCTTCCGACTGACCGACTATAGGATCTCCCTAATATCATGCGACAAACTTTTGCTGCAGATTCAAAACTCATTTCGTGGTTGCCAAATGAATGAAAATATATTTCCAAATGCTCTGCATTGGAGTTCATTGCTGAGAAATATTCCTTAAGACCGACTTCCGTTACTTCCGATGTTAGCGTTGAGACCGATTTGTATCTTGATTGCCGAGATTTGGACGCTAATGCAATAATTATAAATAAAATCAGGACCGGCTTCCGGCAGTTGTTAAAATGTGCCTCCATATTCAACTAAGAAGATTACGGTACTGGCTTTCGTAGAATTTCCGAAATTCGATTTCGCTTTTTACAGATCACGAAGTAGTGAGCAGTTAGAAAAGTGAAGAAAGTATATTGCTGGCAACCAGAGAAGTTAAAATGTTTGTTACAAATTTGGAATATTTTAGGCCAACTGTCCAGCTTATACTCGAGGAAACGAATATAATCACATAATCAGCTAATTTTGTTGTTTGTACAATCAGTCAATACAGTTTCCCGTACCGTACATTTACGCAACTCCGAGGAGCAAAAATATTTTAAAACAGAATAGTTTGAAACTGCAATATTTTACACCGACTATACTGCTAAATTTCGTGAACACGAATTGTCCATAGGACGTTATAAGTTGGGAAAGAAATCAATAAATTTTATTGACCCTGGAACTGGGAATAGCTCAGCTTACATGCAAGAGCACTGGCGACACTTATCATCATGCTTTTAGCTTGTCCGGAATATTTTACATAGATGGACTGAGATCATCGTAATGAAAACTACCTGGAACTGGCATGGATATTGTATAATGCGAAATAAAGTTGATTGGAATATGAATTTCGGGTAGCTCATCCTCGAAGAATAGTCTCAGCTTCGGCAGCAGGAATATTCTAAACTAATTATTGTCATGTAACCTTCATTAAATGAGCTTGAAGCAGTACATAATTTTAATTAATTAGTAATTACCCTCCAACAATAGCCATCTAAACTATAATTAATAGAAATAAATTGTTTTATAGAAAAAATTCAAGGAATCGTAGACTGGTTATCTGCGGTTGTAAATGTATTTCATAAGGAAGAACGGGGTCGTCTGTGAATGGTGAGCTACCAATTAATCTGTTCTCGACTAACATAATTTATGAAACACTTATTAGCTGTACATTAGAACAAATGGTATGTACTCAAAAACTCGCACATCTGCTTTCCGAAAAAGCAAACGCCTTACAAATGCAGCAAACAGATAAATATAAAAGTTTAAAAGTATCCGTTCATCACCTTAAAAACTGAGTCCTTGCTTTAAAAATGCAAATTTTGACCGTCTCGATTTTCGTCTGAAAAAAATCAGTTTAGTCACTTTTAGGTTTAATACCAGGACGCCGATTAGAATAAATTTTGCTCAATCCGTTTCTGATGCTAATACAGGTTGGCTCCTTGCACAGTGGACGGATAGTTACTTTACGAATTATAATGAGAAATGGCCACTCGCAAAATAAAAAGAAAAATATTTTGGAATTGAGTAATTACGAATGAGTACAAATCAAATTTCATTTGCATAGCTGCCATCATACAACTCATGATCCAATTATTTCTAATTATTATCTATTATATAATGCTTCGGAAACTTAAAAACATCCGGCTTGCGTAAAACTTTATCCGAATTAATTCTACATTGGAGAACAAGTGGAACAACACCCATAAACGTTTTCTACGGGTCGCTCCGTAACACTTTTCAGTTCTGCAAAACGTTTTATTTCTGCACACCCGACAATAACTACGCGTGTTTTGATCGTAGAAGATTGATGCTAGCTTCAACTTTAACCCGGATATAGCTTTGGTGTGACTGTTTGCATTTCCTTCCGACACAATGTTAGATTGATATTTATTTTGACGATTGTGGCTCGACGTCGATTATTAACTACCGGAAGCATGAAATGCTTGAAAGGTAGTTACAGCGATTGATCTGTTTGTTTGTCTGTATGTGTGTCCGTACGCACTCTAACTTCCCTCCACGTTGACCGATTTGGCTCAAATTTGGAACACAGAGACCTTGGCCTACAGCATCTTCCCAATTGATTTTCAGCCATGTAGCTCATCATTGACCGGAAATACAAAGGTCGACTTCTTTGGGGTGGTGGGGGTGACCGAGCAGTGAACAATTGTTGTTGCTTAAATGGATAAATAGGTTCAAGACGATCATTTTTCGCCAATGCACCATGGGTCAAATCGGTCACCCGGCGGTAGGGTGGGCGAGAGAAAGTATGGGGTCCCCAGTCGTCAAAATTTTTATGCCATAAATCGATGGTGATATCCCGTTTGAGCTTCATAGACGTAGTATAATGGTCAAATATAGGTCCAAATTTGCATGTTTTTGCACATATCACTCTTCCGGTAGTTATGTATTAAAGGTTACACCTTACTAGTTATAGGTGTGAGGGTTCTATGCTAATTTTAGGAAAATGGCATGGATTTCACATAAGAAATGATAAGAAGAGAGAAAGGGAGTCGGTTCAATCGAGCCAGTTAATTCATTTTGCATTTAAATTTATTCTAAGGAAAGCATCGTATATTAACTACATAATATATTCATCATTTAGTTCGGTATTCTTAGCTAGCTTCATTAGTATCAAATATAATTACCCTGGTTAGGTAGGAATAGGAAATTTGGAATGGACGTCTCGTCCGACCTGACCAAATCAAAATGGTCAGGGATGCAACTCGCAATGCATCAAGGGTAAAGGAAGCTTCACGCTTCATAAGGGTTCAGCCGTCACAAGCTAAATAGACAATCACTCGTCCAAGAGGAGAGTCAGTCATAAACTGAGCTAGGTAGGTTTAGTTAGACATTGGGTTTATAGTTTTAGCTTGACCTACATTTGACATGACAAGCATTTGACTTTTATACATGAATCATAAACAACGGAATGGAACAATTCTCCACTCATCTTTAAATAAACTGAATATTCTAATTTATATTTGAATAAAATCTTGAAAAATACCGATTCTAACAAGTTAGAATACGGACCCCATATAGGTTTGGGGGAAAATGTTCGCCGTAACCAATCAGTTAGATAGGTCGTCTGCTGATAGTAATCCACAAAATGCTGCGTCCATGTTATTGAAAGATAAAATTATGTTCAAGAAATCTTAAAGCTGCTATCGTCGCGTAAAATGCTTCGATAAAAAAATGGGGTTTCTCAAATGGCATGGAAAAAGTTAAACGAATCTTAACAAAATATCTGCTGCTATCCGCATATACGTTGAAATTCAAAAAAAAATATTTAGATTTTAATTTACTCTTTTGGTGTAACGATTAGCACTTTTCTAATGAATCTCAGACAAACACGCACTAATCGTAAGTTCCTATTACAAGCTTCCATTCTTGGTGACCACAAGTAATAATTAATTAATTGTTTAAATTAAAGAATATCAATATCGCTTCTATGAGTAACTGGAGTAATCGTAGTCAGTAATGACTACTTGCTTCATTTCATGTTCTATCTGCTTCTACGCCTATTTTTAGACTAATGCTTCGACGGCGGAGGAGTATCTGACAGTGTACTAATTTCCGAAGTCTGCAGAAATCTAGTCGATGACGTTCAAATGAACATACGCTGTATTAAGTTTAATTCCAGAGCTTGTATTCCTGAAAACAGAAAGGTCTATCACGACCTTTCTCAATTCTTTTAAAAATCTGCTCAATTGTTGGTAGTGGTTACATAATTACATTCCCAAAAGGATAGGCTTTTAAATATAACGGTTTTTGAGAAATTGTCAACAATACAGAAAAGTGTATGCCCAGTCTGTTGGTCGCGGTCTTTGACCTAGAGATTTGAAATTTGGCACACCTATAGTAAATCAAATTTCCAACATGGCGATGCCTTCCGATTTTTAAGATTTCGAAACTTTGGCGCGAAAATTGGTTTTTTCGTTTTAATTCAAAAATGGTTAATAAAATTCAAAATGTAACATCGCCACCTCATTAAACTTGTTAAATTGCATTATAAACAATATACGTAGTAATTTGATACGCAATAGTTTAACCGGAATTGACAAAATAACAAAATTATTGGATCTCACAACTCAAAAATGTCACCAAACCTTTACATATTCACAATTGGTACGACAAATTTGTAAAGGCTTGGTGTCATTTTTGAGTTGTGAGATCCAATAATTTTGTTATTTTGTAATTTCCGGTTAAACTATTGAGTATCAAATAACTACGTATATTGTTTATAATGCAATTTAACAAGTTTAATGAGGTGGCGATGTTACATTTTGAATTTTATTAACCATTTTTGAATTAAAACGAAAAAACTAATATTCGCGCCAAAGTTTCGAAATCTTAAAAATCGCAAGGCATCGCCATGTTGGAAATTTTCTTTACTATAGGTGTGCCAAATTTCAAATCTCTAGGTAAAAAACTGCGACCTACAGACTGGGCATCCACTTTTCTGTATTTTTGACAATTTATCAAAAACGGTTACATTTAAAAACTTATCCTTTTGGGAATGTAATTATGTAACCACTACCAACAATTGAGCAGATTTTTAAAAGAATTGAGAAAGGTCGTGATAGACCTTTCTGTTTTCAGGAATACCAACTCTCCAGTAATTCAAGTTGTGAGAGAGTTGAACCTCACTATAGAACGTAAAGTTAAACTTTACAATAAGTACATTATATTATTCAGAAGGATTCACTTATCAATAGAATGTATGCAATTCACGTAGCTACAAGATGCACGTAATTAGAATTATAGAATGAATTACAAAATCATATATTATTAATATGTAATGAGAGTCTGTAAAAACAAATGAATCAAAGCCCTGGTTAACTCAGATTCAATTTGCTTGCTATTCCGTAAACACAATGCAATCAATTATAAGCTTTTGACCAATAAGGTAATAATGCTGGTCATTCAACCGGAAACCTCAGCCTTGCTGCAGCTTCTGAAAGATTTCCATAAAAAGAGAGTTAAATTAAATTGACGATTAAATTTAATAATTTAAGTTGCTCAGATGCGTTTTCTATGCATTTTTAATTTCATTTATGTAACTGACTGAATTTGAGCTACTGTGTCAAAGTAGACGTAAAACGGAACACTTGAACTTTTTGTCCTTTTCTCATGTCCTGCTTTTATTTCATTCCAATTCAGAAATTTTAGCATAAGAACGATAATCGTTCTGAACGATATTAGTGGATTTCAAAATATGTTGGATATTTGTTAATCAGATGCCTGTGTCTAAGATAGAGTACGTTAAATTGTGTAATCACGACTTGAAATATGCCTTGTCAGAAATCCACATTCTGAAAACTAGGAGATAGAAAGAAAATTGGTAGTCAAGACACTTTCATATCCAGGAATTGCTTTTGTGCAGTTAACCTTCTACATTCTAGGTAGTTTCATTTGAGTTTCAATCGTACTTTATCAGCAAACATATTCATATTATAAGCTTTTATTCCGGTAGATAAGTATATATTACCAACTAATGAAACTAGCTTGGAAGGTAACATCGACAGATAAGGCAAATTACTAAGCAGCGTCAACTTGGTATTCGCTTTTTATCTCTGGAGAAGTTCAAAATTAAAAGTTACATTATATAGACAACTTATATGGTCATAAGAACGTATAGCGCGGAATATCATTCAAGCTTAGCTAAATTATATATTTTGTAAATCGATGGCGATGATCAATTTGACTCTCATGGACAAGGGTAAATGTCAAATACATGCCTAATTTGTAAATTTGGTATGACAACTCTTCTGGTAGTAATATATTTAAGGATATAATTCACAAGTTTCATTTATTCTAAATAAAAAGCACAGTACTTATAGGAAAAAACTATCAAACATTTTTTGTTTTGTATTATATGGCTTGTGATCTTATTCAATTGGTCATGTCCTCATCATCTGCAAAAATCACTCTAGAGTGATTGTCGCAGCCTTCATTAAGGTCATCCGGAAGTTTCAACGAGTGCGCAGTGCCGTTAGCTTATGGGGACGGTTGTCACCAAATTCGAAATTGCGGTTGTGTATGTTAAAGTAATTAAACATATATAATCGATTGTAAGCTTGCGGGCAATGTTGAATAGAGAGTCCCTTCGAAAGGAAGTCGAGTCGACTGCAATATTCAGTGTCCTAAACTAAACTATCAAAACGATGCCCGGATTCCGATATCCGAACGGACGTAACGCACGATTTGTTGGACCTACCGCTTTTAGTCGTTGACAAATGTCATGACTTTGCAGTCCTTTCAAAGGACCTCATAACAACATGGATGCTTAGTCCTGACGCAATTAATTACCGGTGTAATAAATAGCAGTTGTTGTTAGAGAACATGTAAGTGGCAGTATACTATAATAAATCTGCGGATTATCGACGTGGAGTCCAATTTTTTTATGAAACGGAACAACCACATTAACGCCAGTAATGTGAAAGTACAGGTTTAGGGGATGTCCACAATTCAATAATCATCAAACTGAATTAAAAACTCGACAGAATCCAAACCGACTGAAAACGATTACCGCTTAGCTTCATCACGGCAAAATTTCAACTCAACTCAAACGGAGTAAAAACAACCAAATTTATATTTTGTAGCATTTACAAATCATGGCTGCGCCCCGTACACAGAAATTTTATAATCAACACATAACAATCACATTGATGTCAATTGCACTGTGTATGTGTTATAAAATTTCTAGCTTTAATAATCTTGTATGTAATTCCATGGTTTTCGACTGCACGATTTCAGTGTCTTACCAAGCGTGTGAAAATTTAGCCTACATTGAACATATCGAATATAAACATAACATTTATACAATAAATTTAATCTTATATTGGTGATTTTAATACTTGAGTATATTGTGACTATGAATCCACAAAGCCATTTCCAAATACTGCGACTACACTCGGTCAAGAGTATAACAGACGATATGCCAGTGCCGTAAAGAAAAACTACAAATACAGTTGAAATGTGCCCTCGAATCTTGGGACGCCTCAACGTCCTGTCTTCCACCGCAGGTTTGAAGTTGTTTGGCGCCTTAACAAGTCGCGACCACCAATCCCATATTCCGGAAAACGAAAATGCCTCCATTCGCCTTAAAACATTGCGCATTTCTGGTCCGTATACTTGAAACCCAATAGATGCATTGCTCCCGATTTCGTCGCCAACACTTACAAAGTACTGCGGGTGTGCTTGGTAAGTTTCGCGGCATATTTATTTGCTACATATTTGTGTGTCACCATTGCGGATTTGTTACATGACTCGAGGTGTGTGCAAAGAGCCTTACACTGCCATTTTATCAAACGATCTAGTACACCCACTTTTTGTGATGGCAATGACTTGGATGTTGTGGACATTATTTCGTCGCTTTGATTTACAAATGCTTGTGCGAAAATATTTGATACTTTTGGATGAAGTATCGAAAGATGTTCTAATTGATGTTTATTGGCGCTTGTATATCCAGTTCCTGGCGTCAACAAAACCCATCGGATTATCTCTGATGAGGCCAAAAAATTTGGATGTGAGTTGTACAAGATACTTCCGTGCATTGAAAATGTTGTAGTCCAAGCTTTCAGCGATTCTTTTGAACTAAAGTTGGTACGGAAATCTAGGTTAGTTATTACTGGCATGGCGTAAATTTTAAACGTTTCCCGAACCAGCTCTTGTACAGTTTCATAAGGCACAAGTCTCCTGGGTGAAATCACGTTGTATACGTTGTTACTTT
Source organism: Sinella curviseta (assembly GCA_004115045.4). NCBI lineage: Eukaryota > Metazoa > Arthropoda > Collembola > Entomobryomorpha > Entomobryidae > Sinella > Sinella curviseta. The sequence continues at coordinate 1,485,667 of CM023199.3, read as the reverse complement.
TGTAACCATTACTTAGCACTATCCCCATTAAAAGAAATGTAGATATTGTAAATCTAAGTGGAATGTTTTTGCACGAGGAAGGGGTAAAAGGGTCACCTTGCTCTAGCAACACTTTGATAAATTGAGTGACTTGTATAAAAGGGCCTCTCGTATAAGGGAATGACGTTGAAACCTGCCGATGTATCTCCGCCAACACGATGCAAGTAGCTACAACACAAACCCACACCGTAAAGTCATAAACACTTATGAACTCCCAGAGTCCGTAAATATGAAACTCTCTTCTGCCTCCGCAACTTACGAAACCAAACGTGTTGATCCAATTCGTGTACGATAGGCGCAGAAAATGAGAGCGATTGCTATGGACTCGTGATATGTACATTACGTTATATGCTTTATAGCCGTTTCTGGGTGAATAAAAGCTGTTTCCATTTTTACAATGATCATTAAAACTGCCGTAGGTAAAAGTAACATTTGACAATATGTCGAACACCATTGACGCAATAGCAGAAAGGAAGCTGTCCCGTGGACCTCTTAAATTTTGATTGTGAAAGGCATCGATGGCAGATGGATTAGTACAGTTTTCTAATTTATGGTGAAGTTCAATTAAGGATCCCCATAATCCGATGTGAGAGCGGAAACGTATTACCCACAGCTGTTGGCTCCCACATGGACGTGATGTCAACACGTTACCAATAGCTTTAGGTGCTACTGAAGTGAATAAAACTGACTGCTTGCTTCCGTTCACCCAACAACTCGATACGCGACTCACGTTATACATCCACTCCGTACTTTTGTTCTTGAATGTTATTGAAAGGATATCTGTTGAAGCTGCTAGATCGACTTGAGATGAGGAAAATACTGAGAGGTCTCTCAACACGTTCAGAAAATCCAAAAGGCTTTCTGGGACGAGAGGAAATTGTTCATGGTTCATGAATATGTGCAGCTGCGTTAGCGTTGGGATTTCAATGATATTGAATGAACGTTCCTGAATTCTAGATATGTTGTATTGGAACGGAAGTGGATACGACATGCGGAGGAGATAGTACGGGGGAATCTGCACAGAGAGGATGACCTGGCACTTCCAGGATTTTGTCTTTACTGCGTATTTGAAAATCCTTAATCGTGTACATATTTCACGATTCTGACCAGATGAGTAACCTGTGAGATAGTCCGATACTCCACAAACGCCTTCGTATGCATTTGATATTTTAGAGCTCGCATTCAAATTAAGATAACCGAAAGGGATCCAAACGTGTTTGTACCTTCTGACTTGCGACTTCTCGTGTGTGTCCCAAACCACCATCACTTCTAGCCTTCGAACAAGCACACTAGTGGCAGATGGGGTTAGATCGAAATTCGGGAAGTTATCCAAAATTACAAGACATTCTTTCCTCTCAAGCCAGTTTAGAACGTCTGCAATTCCCCGACTAATTCCTTCCAATAATGAATCATGGGGTGCTAGATATGACTTGGTGTTCACAATTTCCTCCTCTGTAAACGACTGTAGTTTGGAGTGTGAGGAAACATTGTCAATTCGTATTATTGAATACCGTTCTGCGCTGCCATTTTCAATCACGATGAAAGTATAAAGGACCATTATGCATTTCAGGATTGTGGTGCTTGGAGTGTTGTTGTTAATATTTCCTGATAGATACATTGCACTTTCCAAAACAACAAAAATGACTTCAAATCGTAAATGGTTTGATATAACAGTTTTATTTCATGAGCGAAAGTTGTGTACTTGTTCTCCTGTTGCTAAATATGGATTTTAAACTTTTTAGGAGCTTTTGAAAACTAAATTCCACTGCCAAGATTCCAAATTGAGACGTTGTACACTTAAACACGGCTATTTGGTATTGATAGAAATTTGAAGTTATTTGAAATATCCACTTTCGTTGAAGATAAATAATTATTGCAACTTGAAACAACGTATTTCATTGCAAGTATTATCGACTGCAAAAACGCTAGTTCCTAAACTATGCAAGATGAGGCACACACTAGAGGAGGTGATAAGTTCATTAGCTTGTACTACATTCAACCAGGAAAAAAACGACATCGATTTTACTTTCTCTCCGACAAAAAATCTATACACTCAAATATTCATGTTGCCAGAGCATGGTAAGATTCATCTGTTCATGCCCACAGTTTAACATTGTACAATTTTAAAATAAAATTTGTTGGTAAAACAGGGACTACCTACTTACGATTAGTTACATATATCAGTGAGCACGTACTACCATGGCACCAACAACGTCGGCATAAGGGAACATGTGCCCTCTCACCTCCTTATTTAAGTGTGAGCAAGATGTCTACCTAAACCCGTATGGATAATTTATTAATATTTTATATGCCAAGATGGTATGTCGTTCAACTTAATTCCCGATCGTGCCGTTCATCTATGCCACTAGCTCCATGTTATTACAAAGCTTCCCTACAACAGCTATAAAACGGCTGGAAATTTAATGTCAAGAAGCAAAGCACGAACGCATGGCCCAAGAAAATGTTTCGTTACGGAGAAATTAGCTTTAATGTTCTGGCCGGTCGCCAGAAGAACGGTGTTTTCACATGTATTTTTTCTAGCCGTTTGAGAACGATTTCTGATCGCTATATCAAATGTTGGCATGTGCCATTGAATAAATCTGAAATAAAATAATTCCAACAAAGCTAACACGTAGCAAAGTGGCGAAGCGGTTTTGTAATATAGACAAAATCAATAACGTTTTCGTATGCTGTAAAGTTTCCCAGTATCTGTAGTTTTCAAATTGGGGAACATGATAAGCAGATTTATCTCTGAGAATACATCCATTTTGATACCCCACATGCCTTATCTGCAATTAGAAATTCTGCATGGAATAGAATCAGAATTCAGAGACGAGTCGAATGACATTCTGCATTCTATAGGTTGTCAGGTTAAGATTTCGGAATCCAAAAATCCGGAAATCCAAATATCCGTAAGTCAGAAAATTGGTAAACACATACACTTTTATAGAAATAGACAAGTTCGGTCATCCTAACCCAACCGAACCGAACCTACTAAGGGTTGTTCTACATTATAAAAGCGATTTCGCGCGCTTCTTACGCGCGCTACATTTGACATATCATCACATCACGTGCAAGTAAAGTGCACGTGTTGAAGCCATCCCACATCCAGATCCGGAAGACCAACGCTCGAAAGCTCTACGAACAGCGACTGTCTGGTGATAAATGGGAGTATGTTGTCACGATTGATGAAGCACTCTTCAGAGTTGATTACTGCAAGGGGAAAAGGAAGATTTGTTATGTTAAAAGTGGAGAACAGGTACCTTCAAGGTGGGTATGCGAAACCAGTGAACGGTTCGGTGACCAGCTAATGGTGATTGGTGCGATATCCGGTCGTGGCGTTCTACCCCTAATGAAGGTGCCTCCTAACGTAAAGATTAATGCTGAGAGATACGTTGAAGATGTTTTGAAGCCGTTGGTTATGCATAAAATCCCTAAGCTTTATCCAGGGGAGGAGTCTAAGGTGTTCATTCACCACGATAAGGCGTCATCCCATACCGCTAAGAAAACTCAGAGTTACTCAGAGGAATTGGAAGAACAAAACGGACCAAAAATCATTCCCAACTCGGAAATTCCAGTACAATCACCAGACATTAGCCCCCTTGACTGCTTTCGATTCGGCTTCCTGAAACAGGCCATCTGGAAGAGGAAAGCGAGTTCACTGGACGGCCTTTGGAAAAGTCTAAATGATGAGTGGAATAAGATCCCGACCGCTCTCGTGGGCAAGGTGTTCGAATCATGGAAGCGGCGATGCAGAGCTGTGGTTAAGGAGCAGGGCTACCATATTGAACGAACAAAAAAATTTGTATTTGAAAATTTCGTTAAGAATAAATCGCTTTTATAATGTAGAACAACCCTTGGTAACCGAACCTGACTTAATTTAAACTAATCTCTCGTTGATTTCTCTTCAATAGTTTTCCGGATTTTTGATACACCCCATACCGCACCAACGATATTAAAAAGTTTACATTTGACTTTCCATTTTGATTGGTTCCTGGTAAACCCGAACAATATGATCTCTCGGATAAAAAATATAATAATTTTGTGTATGAAAAATATCCTTCGCATCACACTTTCTCGTGTGATGTAAATAAATTTGAGATAGCTCCACTAGTGCCATCGAATTTTATTTGCCTTTAAGAAGCAAAATATCCAGCTGAGAAACAAGTGGATTGATTGAATGAATCAGCTCGGTCATTTAGAAGAAGTACATAATATCTTAAGTGAAAAATATGGACGCATATGGCAAGTAACTACCTGGATAATGGAAAAGGGAGCTGTATCTCTGTAAAGAAAGAAACGAGCAGGATCTCCGTTTTAGGACCCAAATAATTACAATGCTGTTACATGAATAAATGAATTACAGTATACTATTATCTTGGACAGATAGTAACATGACACCCTGCGCCGCCCGAAATTCCTTCAAATTCCCATGATGATTAGGATTGGTGACATTTAAAATATTATTCCGAGAGATGTGAACAGATTATTTTACCATAAAACTATTGCTTAATATACAATTGTAAGTTTACACAATTAAATTGCATAAATAAATCCTGTCGGACCTCCGACAATTCAACCGTGGTTGTTTTCCTATATTCAAAATCATGTTTCGTTTCATGGCCGGCAACATATGAAAATAGTGACAATATTATTTACACTTGAAATGTTCTCAGACTACGGGTCAAGGATTTGTTCTATTCTTGAGCAGATAAACAGGTCAGACTAACAAACACGTATAACTTTGCGGTGCATTTGATGCTGTAGGCTGAATGCAATGTCATCCATGGTGAATTTTGTTATAAACACAGTTGTATGGTTGCCGTTTTTTCTTGTTTATAGATTGGCTTTGATAAATGTAGTTGTGGTACATTGACAACAAAGCTAAATCATTTAAGTTTGTAAAGACATAAGATTATTGTATTGTCGAAACTGTAACCTTTGCAACTATTCTTTCTCCAACTCTCAAGCCTAAATTATTGATATCATATGCATCTTTAAATTCAATGGAAAATACTTGAACGACATAATCGTGTTTTTCAAAGCGACGTCACCCGGACTGTCATGACCATATTTTTACCTACTCTAAAAGTAGTGATGAAGAACGTCAGTCATTTCCACCAATGGCGTTCAACATCGGTCGAGGGAAGCCCAAATATAGTTTATTACCTACAATTTTAGCATGAAGTATGTTCATTGTTCATATTTTCAATTATCTTGTAAGTATCTTCCACTAGCATTCTCTTTTCCCATTTTGTAAATGTTTAAGCAATTTCATCAAAACATACAGCTCAAATGGCATTGGTCTCACAATTAAAACCAGACTTCTGTTCTCTGACTTTGTCTTTAGTTACCGGACACAGCGCTGATAATACCTAATTAACTCACTATTACTATATTAAAGTGTTTATTTTCATCATGTGATTCAATTCAAGTTTTCGTACACATTTATGCTTGTAGACCAGACTGAATGTTAGCCACATACATGGATGTGCTTCGTCCGATACCTACAACATTGACGGTGGTGCGCACTTTCTAGACTATATCTACACACAATGAAAACTAAATTACAGTTTGTTCCTTTTTAAATATTTACGACGTCGTTTAACACAAAGGGTGCCGTACTTGCTGGAAATATGTACTCAGATCTGTTTGCTGTCGTTGTTCTGAATGATGTTTCAAATGAAAATTGTATTTCTGATGCTGGAATGAGACTTTGGTTCCACTATACTCGTTCAAATTTGAGCCCTCCTATCGTTAAAAGCTATGATACAAATTATATAATGGCATAATAATAATGCTGCAGCGAGGAAATGCGATGTAAAAAGTATCTTCTTTAAATAACGGCACGCATCAAACCCTTCAAACTCTCAATGTTGCATAGCATTCATCATTGGAAGCAGAGCATACTTCGGACTTTGGTGAAAGTTGGGACATGAAGATGATGGGACTTGCGATGAGATAGGAGAAGTATGCCATTTGAAATTTAACTATATGTACGTTGTATCAGGAAGAGTTGTATTTCTCTCAAGCTGATTGATGAGAAGAAATTCATTCAAATTAAGAAATAAAGCTTTGATGTAGCTCAGGTTAAAGCATCTCGCCATAGTCAAAATAAAAATAACTGAAACTGAATAAATGAGGCAACAAGACCGGATGACTATAATCTTACGGTAATAGTCTAATTGTATGTCAATTGTTCATAGTCAACTATCCTAGTGATATGAATACTCATATGTTATGTTAAACTAGGTCACCGATTTGTACAACTAGAGCCTATTATTCACCAATAAACATGATTGGTTTTGTTGAACATTGTAACGATATCGGTGTGGTGATGTAATTTGATAGAATTGCTTGCATTGTAACATATGACTGCATTTACCTTTGTCTTTATTGCAAATTTACGGTTGAGAGTATCCAATAATTATTTTTGATAACTGACACACCCTAACTGCAATCCATTATCATCAAGTTTCATCCACTATTTTTACTAAACTGGACTATATCGAAATGTAACCTGTCAGCAGTAAATATTATGATGGAGACAAAATTGTTGTTTTGTGGCGTCATCCTAAGCATAACAATTGGATTGGAAGGTTGTCCCTTGAAGCTCATATTTATGAATTAACAAAATCGGCTACAAAATTATAACAACAAACGTCCCTGTTTTCCAGAAAACTTCATTTGCAATTCAACATTTGCAAATGTTGAACCTAATCGCTACATGTTGTTTTGTGGTTCCATGCTGATCAGTGGTCATATAGTTGGGAGATATTAAGAATGGATTAAACCATTTATAAAAAAGAAATGTAACGTGAGTGGTGTCCGTGTGTCTGCCTTCTTAGTCCCTCAGCTGATGCTTGAATGTTCACATTTATTCACTCCATTATAAATAGTTTATGTAGGTATTACGGTGGTTCATGAATTGCTGCTATCAATTAATATTGGTGACCACAATCTTCAAAAATATTAATGTTAAATTGGCGTTGGTAATTTTTAGATTCTATTTACTAAATATTCGTCTGCTAGTATATAATAAAACCCAACTTTCAAATTCCAAGCCAGAACCCAGAGCGATATATCTGCCGAGTTGTTTAGATGTGGATGAGTGCAGATAAATGTGAAAGGGTGCCGATGTGATTATATTTTTGCCTTTAGAAGAAACACAAAACATTGTTTGACAGAGGGAATAGAGACTGTTGGAACTTGGAATCACTGGAAATAAGCCAGAACAAGAGACAATCTTTAATTACTTTTTCGTGTTACCGCTATAAAATATGAGTTGCTCTGCCAGACCAAATCGCTTCGCAGCAATTTTCAGAATTGAATATAGAAATAATTTTTATCACTACTATTAAGCAATGATTGGGACTTAAACGTCTGGAATTAATCACTAGAGGTTTCCGTTGCCTATTTGCTTGTACATGCGACGTTCTTCTTGCTGTGCATACCTAATACATACTTATCTACAAAATGATTGCCTTGGTTTCTCCAAGCATCAGAATTTAATGGTTTGCAATGCAGGTGAATTTTCTTTAACCAGGTACCGCGCGGATAATGTTTCCTGTTCAACCACCTTCTTACTGAGCATACATAGTATTCTATTAGTTATTAATGCGATGACAATGTGCGATTACATGTGTGTTACTATGGA